>PVKM010000083.1:0-152847 GCA_004027735.1 Carollia perspicillata | reverse complement strand
TATAAGTGTTACTTATAAGAACTAAAATAAAATGAGACTCAAAGTGCAACAAGCTAAATTTTAGAAAGATTTTTAAAAGAAAAGCAAATACATACAATAGAAGCAATATTAAATGCATATGATGTAAAATATCAAAAAGAAATAAAAGCATTATATAAAAATAAATTAAGATATAAAGTCATGAATCATAACTTATCTAATAGCATAGTATCAACATAAATTGAAAAAGGTTAGAGATAAGTAAATTATTGTAAGAAACTAACTTCTCTTTTTGATCAAGAAATGTTAAATGGCATAAAACTTGTATCAATAATATATTAGCTATGAGGTTAGCTATGAGGTTAGAGATAGACAAAAATACATTTAAATCCTAATTTGCAGCTTACTAGGTATAATTCTAATAGAAAAAACTCGGTTAGGTTAGTCTGTCTCTGAAGGATTCAGTGCCCCATGTATACAACAGTTGGAAAAAATAAATACATTTCTGGGTTAGTGTGTCATTAAGTGACCTAATACAAACAAAAGTGAAGTACTGCTTGATATAAAGAAGCAGTGAAATGTATTTTAATTGTTATTATCATCACTATTCTTATTATGCATTGGCCATTTCCCCTACAACCTGTTTAATTTTAAGGAATAGGCCCTATGCTAAGTGTCTCACAAAAATATCAATAAGTGTAAGTGACCTACAATGCAAGAAACACAGAAATTAATATCAAAAGTTTATATATTTATAATACATGTTAAAAATATATTTCTTACAAGTAAAATCCTTTGACATAGTTAAATAGCTATTTATAAATGAGAAGTACAGTAAGAAGAATAAGCAAGACAGTTTCACTCAGAGAACCAATAGGATATATAAGGGAGAACATAAATGTTGTTTTTCGAAAGTCAGAAATTAGACAAAGATTTCCACCATCAACATAATAGAAACTAAATATGTTATTAAAACACACTTTATTGAAGAATATAACTTTCAATTAAAATAAGTTAGGGGAAAACATAACTTTTAATTACCTTTTAATGAATTTATAGATGTTCAATCACCTGTGGATACATTTATAAAATGATTCCAACTGAAATCAAAATCTCATGTAATTAAAAAAATTGCAAAGTTGTTTTAAAGAACATGTAAGAGAATAAAAAGATAATGCTTACTATGCAATTTTTGAAAAATAAATGACTAATGGTTCTAAATTAACTGTTTATACCTATAATTTAGAACTATTTATATATTTAATAGCTACATATGTTTACTCTATAATAATTTAAACTTGTGATATTTGCTCAGAAACAAAGGAGCAGACAAAAGAAAGAACACAAAAAACTCATAAAACCTTACTAAAGTTAAATTGGACATTTTAATCCCATGGGGAAAGAAAGGCCTTTTCAATCATAATTATTGAGAGAATTGATTAATCACTAGAGAAACAAAACAAAAATTGAGATCCACCTCTTTCCATATACACCATGCTTTTTCTTAAAGCAAAATAAAATAAAAACCTAGAAGCTTTTAGAAGTACTAATAGAAACGAGGTCTTAGACTGTTTTAACTTTGAGTGGATTAAGTAAAATAACAGATGGAAAGGATGCATAAGGAGTGACAGAAGATGATAGAGTCAGAGATTAAGAATGGGACTTCAGAGCCACACTTTCTCATTCCGGGATGGGGAAGGGAGAATTCAGAGGAAAATGTGGCTAGATTTTGTTACATATAACATTTTTAAATTATTTCAAATATTATAAAATAATTATACCAATTTTAAAAAGTGAATGACACATTGAAAACATTTGCATACTTTATCTAACAAATGATTAATATTCTTCATCAACAAAAAGCTGTCAGCAACTGATTATGGGAGAATTATAAGAGTAGCCAAGCCCTCCCTTCTCTCCTTTCTGGTCCTCACCGGTCAGGGGAAAGACTCGGAATCCGAGATTGAAGTTTTTAAACTAAACAGACCTTCCATTAATTATTTCAGATATGAAGACTCTCCAAAAAGCTATTAAGGAGTGTGCTATCTTCCAGGGTGAAAAGAGTTGACTTAACTCAGTTGGATTAAACACTTGATAAAAATCATGTTTATACCTAAACTGATTCTGACTGCAGAAAACACCACTTTATATACATCCTACACAAATACATACATCAAAGAGGCTGGATAAACTACCACCAATACCAAATGTTAGCCACAGCTCTCTTTAGGTGATAGACACATAAATCTGTTTAATATCCTCCATGCAGTTTTCTGTATGCTCTAACATTCCATGATGTATACATACTGATTTCAAAGGCAGTGAAAAAAAGGTATCATAAAAAATGTGAGTGGGTGACTACAAAAAGCACAGTTCATGGATAAGTTAAAAAGAAAACAAAAACTATACATATTTTTCTTCTTGAAATCCTTAAAAGTTCTTTCTACCAGGCAAGTCTTGGCACAGAAAAACTTTGGGAGTTACCAATGACAGTCCACACTCTGACAATTGCTCTGATTGTGCTCACAAGTAGCCCTGTGAGGCCACAGGCCAGTGACAGTGGAGATGTGGGGGAGTGAAGGGAGAGCCCATAACAAAAGCCCCAAATGCATACTGGGTGATAAGGCATGTTATGGGCCTTGTGTGGGAGAGAAGAGAATTCCGCTGAACTTCAAATTCTCCAATTTGACTAGGGGACTGTATGTATTTGTACAAAATTCTCTGTCTCCAGTTATCATTAAAATGAAAGCTGTGTGGTTTAGGTTTTTAAGAATATGGATTTCAAAATCAGGCACCAACACATACAGACCTTATTAACCTGAATTTTTTATTTGTGCTTACTATGTCTTAGTCTTTCTCTAAAAATTAAAAGTATTATAGAAGCAATGTTTTAGGTTGTCTAAACTTTGAGTAGAGTAAATGAGATAATACATGGGAAGGGTTTTGAAGTGAAGATATATAATAGAAGGTAGTGGTTCACAAAGTTGCCTCACTGTCTTGATTCTTATCACAGTTCCATCACTTGGGTAAGTTCCTTAACCAGTCAGTGCTCCAATTTCCTCTTCTACAAAACAGTGACAGTGATCGTAGCATCTTCATTGTGAAGATGACTGAGTTCATACACACTCAAGTTTAGGGGAATGCCTCACATTTCATTAATGTACGGTGTTTTTAATCACCATTTTATAAATAAGAAAACTGAAGGACAAAGAAGTTAAATAACTTGCCCAAAGCTACCAGTGAGTCAATGGGAGAGTCTGCATTCAAATCCAGGCTCTGGCTTCATAGTTCGCATTCTTTATCGTGATACTGACTGTGTTTGACACACATGAGCTACTATTTTCATTGTTAAGTCAGAGGCGGCAAATGAGGATGACCTCAAAACATGTTCTAGGAACTGAGAAAGAAAGAAAGAACAGAGGAAGACTAAGAAATGGGCACTGTTCATTTCTTGCATAATAGATATTGCTTCAGTCCATTTACAGAAGACCCTGGAACAGTGCTACAGTAACTCTGCGGGTCCATTTATGACAGGATCTTTTTTCAATAAATACTGGAAATGTATTTTATCCTCTTTGTGGTTTTTTAAATAATATTTTATTTTCTCTAGATTACTTTATTGTAAGAATACAGTATATAATATATATAACACACAAAATATGTGTTGACCAACTACTTATGTGATTCTCAAGGTCTTTTGATCAATAGCAAGCTATTAATAATTAAGTTGGGGGGGTCAAAAGTTATATGTGGAGTTTTGATTATGTAGGGGTTCAGCATCCCTAACCCCAGCATTGTTTCAGGGTCAACTATATGTAGATATATATCACATTCAGTTTTTCTGCTCCGTGATGCATGTGATATGACTCCCGCTATAGATGAGGAAACAGCCTGAGGAAAGCCGTGCCTTAATTATGGATTCAACCAAGAGTGGGATTCAAACCTGTCTAACCTCAAAGTCTTGGACTTTCTACTATAGAGCACTGCTCTAATATATCTATATTTGCTCTGATGGTGCTCAGTTTGCCTCTACACAGTCACTCTTCCCAGATCCAGGTTTGTCCTGTGTTTAGAATAACTGACCAAGGACATTCCCATGCCTTGGTTTCCCTGCGAGTCTCAGTCTCTAAGGAAAACCAAAAATGGGTAGTCAGGAGACTACACAAAGTGAACTAGTTAGATCACCACTGACCTTTTCTGCTCAAAAGAACCCTTTTTAGAACAAAGAAACCATATCGGTTCATGACAAAATTAACTCAGTAATTTCTATCTTCAAAGTCCTTTGATAATACCAAGACATTCCATTGGGCAAAAAAACATGGATACCCTTTCTTCTTCTCAGCTCTCAACCTGGGACTCTTGGACATTCTGGTGCCCAGAGTCTGCAGTCTCAAGATTTTCAGGGTAGTTGCTCCAAAGGGATGCTATCAATGCCCCATTTCTGGATAAACACTTGAACTGCACACAGGAAATCTGGGATTGCCTCCGTCATAGGCATTTATTGGCTGCCTTGTTAGCTTCCATCCTGCCCTTATTTTCTGCCAGCAGTGCTCTAATTTCCTTTCGGTAAATTATTTTTCTGCTGTCACATTCTAGCCTCACACTTTGGTGGGACTGACACATGCCTAGCTCCACAGGTGGGGCCTGATTGGCTTAAGCTAATTCTTATCTTCTCTTTCTCTTGCTTCCCTGAGTAACTGGTTGAGGAATGGATGCATAATCAAATGTGGGCCAGTGAAGGAGATGGAGTCTGAACACCTGAGCAGAAGCCAGCTGGGTTCTTCTCTCTTTTCTCTTGCTGCTCTATGGGTGAGGGATACTTTCTAGAGCCTGAAAACGAAAGGGACTCTGTCAAGGCTTGGTGAAGGTGTCACTGAACTGCGACTGCAAGTCTCAGTAAGGACCAGCCTTCTCTGTAAACCGTTTCAGCTTCGTGAGCCAATGAATTCCACTTATTGCTGCTGCTGATTTGGATTGGGTTTTCTGTTACTTAAGCTGGAGAGAGATCTCAGCAATAATATGCGTCAGCAGGGAAGTGCCTACTTAGTCCAGCAACTCCTAAAATCCCAATGGTTCTATGGAGAAATAAATCTACTACCATACACACTAGAAATGTGACATCTCTCACAGAATAAGAAACTCACCAAGAGATTCTCAAAAGCCTTCTTAGTTTCCACTGCAAATGATGAATCTACTTTTTACAGTAACATCAGCAGGGGTAGCTGCAGGGTAGACTGCCTTCCACATGGGGTATTAGGACACAAAAGCCACAGCAGAGAGTAATACTGCGGCTTCCTTCCCTGCATGAGAGACTGCTGAAACAACCAGCCCTCCTGAGGTTCCCTTGTGAATTTATGGCATCGTGTTGCTAAACTGCGCCCCGGTGGTACAGTAACATTATAAACTAGCGTCATGTGGAAAGGGTAAGTCCCTAGCTTTGAGTGTGTGATAGACAGTGCAACACCAGACTAAACTGAGAGAAGCTATCTGAATTGCTAAAAAGAGAAACAAATATTCCACATATTGTTGCGGCCTATCTATATTCATTATGATTTTGGATTCCTAAAATCTCAATTTTTAACATTTAGAAAAGTGTAAAAATTATATTTGAGTAACATCTACTGTATATACTAGTCATCACCAAGCCAAATTCAGCATATATTTGCAAAAAAAATATACACACACACACACACATACACACAGAGGCCCTGGGCTTTCTCACAAACACTTAGTGACATATGTTTTTCGTTTTAAATATAAAGAGTCACCAAAATAATTCACACCTTGGCACTAGAACGCAAGCAGTGTGTGACGGCTCAGAACGTTTCAAACCGACCCTTTTACAACAAAGGGATGATGGTGGAGTCAGGCCTTCAGAAAATGTGAGTATATGGAGCCAAGAAGACTGAATCCCAAAATGTCAATAAAATAAGCATGCTTTTGTTTGCCTTAATATCGATTATAGACATTGCTGCGTTCATGAAATGTTAGGATAAAAAAGGAGTAAAGGACTAGGGAATGAACGTTTAGGACAGAGTGTAGGCAGACTGCGACTTTCTCCAGTCACATGTTTCCATTCTCCTTTTGGTAGACAAGGACATTGCTGTTGTCATGGTTGGACCCTGGGGCTAGGAAAATTGCTACTTGCAACTCTGAAGTTAGAATATTGTCAATTCCAATTAGCAGTGACCAGTGGAAATTATGTCATACGTGATATATCTGAAAGAGATCTGCCTTTGGAACTGGAAATATTGGAAATAAATATTGGACCTGTGTCTTTTTAGCTGCTTGGTCTTCTATAAGTTATTGAGTCTTAGAATGCATAAATTCCTCCATCTCTAAAATGCATAGAGTAAAATTTGGTATGAGGTTTAGATGTAAATGGAACTGCAAAGTATGCTTACTGAAGGCTGCGAGGATGATTTAATGGGTGACTCCGTAGTTTAATTGTGTGATGCACAAGACCAATGGGGTACTCTGCTGCCCACCGTAGCACAAGGAGGTTGTTAAGTCAAGAGAAAAATGCTAGTGAAAACAAGTTGTTGTAAAGATGGTGGATGGGCAGATCATAAGGTTGCCAGCTAACCTTGGAATTATGAAAATACATTTCAAAACAGCATGAATGTATTATCTTTGTTTAATCTGAAAGTGCAGTTTTCTGATCCATAACCAATCACCTTGATTATTAAACTTTTATTGCTCTCCTTCTCCTTGTCCTCCTCCTCCTTCTTCTTCACCAAACTAGAATACTAATTACTCAAAGAGATACAGAACTCCCTTAGTTTACTGCAAAACACTGTGAAAGGAATTCTTGGGCAGGACACCATAAAATACTGGTTTCAGAACAGCTCCTACTAGCATCGAATACTTGAGTTTCCTCATCTGGAAAATAAAACACTCACAGTCCCGACCAGGTATAAATTCCTGTCGCCACCCTGTAAAATGCCAGCCTCATTCACTGCTATTTAACAACAGGAATTTTAAGAAGAATCAATTTAGTTTGTTTATTCAAAATACCAAACCACTATAAGAATAAGCCATCGATTCAGAGCTGTTTCTAATCTTATAGTCAATAACATTGTAATAACTATGTATGGTACAAGGTGGGTACTGGAAATATCAGAGGGACCACTTTGTAAAGTGTGTGATTGTCCAGCCACTATGCTGTACACCTGAAACTAATACAAAATTATACTGAATGTAAAAGAAAGAGTTGTTTTTTATCTGCTATAATTCATACCACTGTTTACAAAATCTAATCACTATTAATTATAACCCAGACACAAAATAATAATAGTAGTAGCTAACTTTTCTAGAGTGCTTCCTTGTGCCAGAAACTGTTGTCATCGATTTCATATATCAATTAATTTAGACTTCACAACAAGACTATTTGAATAGGTACTATTATTGCAATACATTTAATTTTAGAAGTGAGACGACGTGAGCACAAAGATTGAAGCAACTTGCTCACTTTTTCTTTACTAGTAAATATCACAGCCTCGATTGGAACCCAGATAATCTGCCTCCTGGGTCTAGTCTCTACTGATTGCATGGCGTGGCAAAATATAATTGTTACCTCCTTATTTTTCCCCTGTGCCCTTTTCCAGTACTAGCACACCCATGTAACATAGCTTAGAAATACAACATCACATAATTCAAACTGTGTCTTCATTTTTTTTCTCAAAGAAACTATTAATATTATGAGCAGTATGCAGACTGCCTATTTTCTGAATGAACTTAATGGAGAAATGGGAAAATTATAAAACTGATTACAAAGCTTTGCTGTGGTTTTAGTGAAGTGCACTTTTAATGTTCATTGCAAAATGGTCCAAACATCTGAGTACAAAAGTTCAGCATAGAAAAATACAGAAACTAAAAAGCATTAAAATATTAAGAAGCACAAATATTTACTCTTTACATGTGCAGCTGAGTAAAAGAGCAAACACAAAATAGCTTCCAAAGCAATAATTTCTGCTTTTGCTATTAATTTAATTTTTAAATTCTGTGTAATTAATTGTACTGATAGCTCATTTATTTTTTTCAAATTCAGAAAACAGGCAATTGTCTTCCTGGGGGGAACGTGATTGGGCTGCCCCGCATCTTTCTTTCCTCTTCAGATAATTTCTCTCTCTTTTTCTCACCTTCACTCTAAATTAACCCTCTTTTTTTTGTCCATCTTGTCAAATCCCTGTTCTCTATCTTAAAAAAAGAGAAAATATAAACTATTAAGTTAATTTTTAATAATGAAATGTTGTGTATTTTCTGGCCCTTTTTGTACATAAAACAAGCATTTAATGCTTGAAAAATCTTCACAAAACGGGGAATGGTGACAACAAAAGGGGACTGGAGTAAAGAGAGTCTGGTTCAACCAACCAACCAACCAAACCCCAAGCAAAAACAGCTAAAATTTTTAAAAAGCAAAACGAAAGAGCTTTGAAAGTAATTTTTCTCCTTCCTGTCTGCCTCAATTTCAATTTTTTTTTTTTAAAGTAGAAGGAAAGAAGAAAGGGAGGAAAGCAAAAAAAAACCAAGCAAACATTTCATAGTACGGAGTACATGGGCAGGGAACTGAGAATTCTATCCTTCTCATCTATGTTCTTCATTCTTGGCTTTTTCTTTTCTGGCCTCCCCAGGCATCTGGGCTTTGATAAAGCAACTCAATCACTCTAAGAAATCCACTGCCACATGTTACCTACATAATTAGAGCCCATGGTTGTAATTACTCTAATGTATGTCATCAGTGTTCTTGCACACCCTCAAATACTCAACCCCTATCGCTGAGTGATAAAGTAGGAATATGTTTTGTCTTATGTTTTATGAAATAGGCAATGGGTGTATATTTGCTGTTTTGTACAATCAAATGCAAAACAATATCATTTAACATGGTCCACTACTAAGCAAATATTACTCATTACCTAACAGTGCCAGAATGTGATACAGACTTGCTGCCCAAGGCTAACTTGGTAGAATACATTTCCTGCTGATGGAGTAACCATAATTTTAATTTTTCCTGAAATAATCTATTACAAATGAAAATGCATGTCGTACATGCAACTTTGTCTTAAATAATAACTCTAAAGAAAAAAAGGAAGACCAATATAATAAGCATTCAAAAAATATGACAAGTATATATGTCATGAACCTGTTTTGTGTACTAAACACTGAGTAACATAAGTGCCCTTTTGGTGCACTGGCTACAATATTTGAAGTCAAGACTTACAGAAGAATCTGAACATGGGGTGCTGTACTTAGTACAGGGCTGCTGACTGATCAGAACAAGACTTCCCTGAGAATCACATTTCACGAGAAACAAAAGTGCTATAATACAACAGAATTTAGATTCAAATAAAACTCTTCCTCTGCACCAAGAAAGAAGCAGAAGATAGCTTCCCAAATCACTTTTTCTATAAGAAACAAAAATCCTGAGAGCCTATTTCCATATCATTAAAACATGTTCATTCTTTACAAACTTGAAAATTGACACAATAGGCAACTTTTTCTCTTTAGATGAGAGTTCTGTTCGTCCTCGAAGCAGTATTGCAGAGTGGGTGGGGCTACTGAAGCCAGAGTCTGACTTCCTGTCCGTCACCTTTTCATCAGTGTAAATGTAACCTCTCTTTACATTCATTTTATTATCTGTAGAAGGATCATCATAATAATATCATATATCTCCTAAATTTTTGTGAGAATTAAATGAGTTAATAACTTAAAAGTGTTTAAAACAAAATAATATTAAATATGATTTTAGCTATTATTAAATTATATTTTGCTCACCCAACCATGATAAAAGGAAATCACTCAATATGGAATAAAGCATGAGGGATGAGGGGTAAGAGAATGGAGAATAAAAACACAAAGCATATTTTTTAAAGGTCAAAGTATCTTTCTTTATTCATGGACCAGAGTTAGGTATATTGGGAGCTTACGGTCTTGAGGAAACACTCCCTAAGCCAGCGAGAGGAAGCACCCCTGGCTGGAAGGGACAGATGGGTGATGTCAGGAGTGAAAAAGGGAGAACAGCTGGGCATTTTCACTGATGCGACAAGTTTGTTTGCAACATAAGGTATTTGACTTTAAGCTCATATTTTAAGCTCCATTTTATATATTTATTTAACAGACTAGCAGATTGTAGCACAAATGTACCTATTGTACTTTCCTTCACATAATGAGTTTCCTAAACCATATTACAATATCATCCACTAAAAGTGCTTCTGCTCTTTCAAATGAAGATTTCAAGATAAATGAGAACTTTTGCCACAGCTGTTATCCCCCCATAAATGAGAAAGAATTTTTTTTAAAAAAAAGGATTTTCTTTGTTTTCTCTTGAGGATAGTGAAAATAAGATAAATTTAAAATGACTTGCCTAAAGAGCACACCAGTAAAACATTTCCAGGCATCCTGGGTTTAAAACCCTTTTTTGCTGTGTAATCTCAATTAAATTATTTAATCTTTTAAAAATTTGGTCTTCCGGTCATACAATAGGATTGATACTAGCCCTAGCTTGTGGAATGATTAGAAGGTTTAAATGAGGATATATACAGTTTGTGGAACAGAGCTTCTATGTATCAACTATCCAGCAAGGTTTGTAACTACCCATCAATGTGTGCTGGTCTATTGTCATCATCAGCAATTGATAACCGATAGAATGGGTCCTATTAGATTGTTTTGTATGAGACATCTAATACATATAATACATTTCTGGAATATGATGTCAGGGGGAACCAGTTCTAAGAAACCAACTGGAGAGAGAGTGCATATTTATCACCTACTTTTCTATAAAGACATACACAGTTGTATGACACAGCTTTCACACCTTTAAATTAGTGTAGCTTATAGATTCTTTACCAAGTTAAAACAGTGATTGAATCATGAGTCAAAATACCCGGGCCAGAAGATGCACCCATGGTCTCTCTCACACTCGGAAGTATAATAGTGATAGAAATCATTTGAGACCTTATAAGCCCCTAAATAATGTAATTTTCTTTCTGTTTTTTCCTTCTGGAGCGGAGGGAAGAGACATCTCTTTTTAATGATGAGAAAAATAGAATTTATACAGCATTATGTAGCTTACACTTCCTGCCATTAGGGATCTCAGTTAGTTGAGAGAGATGAGATGTGGTTGAGAGAAGCACAGGCTCTGCCTGGTAGGAGACAAAGTTTTCTGTTCCAGCCTTGTCTTTCAGACATCATTGTTCTAGGAATGACCTCATTCTGTTTCCCCTCTTAAACTGAGATTCTGGAAGCCAGAGACCAGGTTTGGCTGTTTCTTTTACTCCCTTTCTCTAGTTAATAGTGTAGGTCTTAATTTTAACAAATCAACCAATAAATCAATTCAAGAAGTTTGGAAATCTCACCAGAAGAGCCCCATTTAGATTATATGATCTGTTATTAGTATTTACTAAGGATTAGGTAATATAATGACCATACAATGAGTGTCTTCTGGAACAGTCCAGATTTTGAATATTCTATATTGCTGTTACATCACATGTCAGAAAAATATGTTTGTTTCTGGTTTGAGAAATAGAAACACACTGGATAAACCTCATACAACTGGTACAGAAAACTCGGTAACTTCAAAACCTGACGCTTGCCTCTAGTTCTTTAAGCAAAATGACATAAAGCAAAGAGTATGATCTTAAGAATCTAAGGGTTCAAATCCACATCCTATTTGTTACTACTCTATCAGAATCTTCCATGAAAACCAAATAGTTATGACAGATAAAGACTTGACGTGGGATAAAGGATCCAGAGTTCAGCTCACTTGGTTCTTTTCTCTTCATCATGTCTAACCCACCACTCAGCATCCCACTGGGCCCAGAAGGCAAAGCTCTGGAACAAAGTTTGAAGACCATTGACTTTGCCTTTCAGAATTTGAGTTACATCATCTCCAAATTGGGAATGATAATACCTGAGTCAAGCTTGTTTAACCTGAAAAGATTTCACAGCCACAGCACTGATTTGTTCTTTAATATTCAGATGATGTCTTATTCTCAGAACCTTTTTATAGGGTAAATGCTAAAAAAAAAATTTCTCCTCCTAAATTCCTAGTTCTTCTAGATGGGCTAATTAATAATCAAATTAACAGAGAGAGATTAGCAGGAAAAAATGTCCAAAGGTTATCACACCATGAGAATGAGAGAGCGAACACTTTGGGCAGTTGAGGTTTCTTTGCCATTATGGACAAAAGAAAAAAGGGGACAGGGTCTCAGATTTTGAAGGGGAAACAGGCAGATTACAGGTAGCCAAGAAAGAGCTGAACTCAGGGTAAATAAAGTCCTATTCGCCAACTCAGGAGCAGTGAGACACAGGGAGAGAATGCAGGCCCAATGTGTGTGGACACTTCCTATCTAACATAAGGTGCATATGCAAAGATTCCCTTCCTGGAGCAGGCTTTTCCATCCTACCCTCGGAGGCAGGAGAGGGTGAGCGTCACAGGTTCTTTCTGATTCTTTCGTTTCTTGATAGCGAGCTTAAAATCAATATCCAAAAAACCTATTTTTTAGGATGGCCAAACTTTGGTTCCCTTCATTAGCTGGAAGAATAGATTGGTGAATAGTTTAATTTCCCAACTTAACGAATTCTGGCTTCTAACATTTTCTCTAAACTCTGCTTGGGAACTGAAGAGTAATTTCTTTAGCTTCTCTCTTTCTAGAGTTTAAGATACAGGGATGGAAAATTGGAGGGAAAGAGAGTTAGACCCCAATATTGATGTAAAGAGGGCCATGTGTGTAAGGGGTGGGTGGAATTGATGGTGGCCATCTTTGCAAGCATCTATCACAGACAAACACAAGATTTGCATAGGCAACCATTTTACCAATTGGTTCACAGGCAGAGAACATGGACTGTCCATTTTGCAGCTTCCAATAACCTTTACAATCTTTTCTAGCATTAACCAGTCATTTTCTCTTGCCAGCCTCTTTTTTGCCAATCTCAAAGCCATTTTAAGTTTCTGTTACTCACTGCACAAGTTCTGATATTAATTTTTGTATCAATTACTTACTGCTATATATAAAAAAAAACACCCAGAAACAAAATGTAAAACTACTCTATTTGCTTTTGGTTCTCTGGATTAGGAGATTGGGCTGTGTTCCACCAAGTGGTTTTTGGCTGGTTTCACCTGGGATAATTCATGAAGCTGTCCTTACATGCTAACTCAATTATGAATGGGAAATCTACAATAGCTACACCCATATGCCCAGGTTTTGTCAAGCTGGCAGCTAAGCATCTCCTTTCTCATCATTTCCATCTGGCTACATCAGGCTCATTGCCCTCTTAGTCTTAGTATTCTCACTACAAACAACAGAAGCTAAGCCTCAATGGGCAAACATCTTTCAAACTTCTGCTTATGTAACATTTGCTCATATCACAAACAAAGTGTCACATGATTGGAGAAATACATTTTATAGGAAGTGTGCCAAAGCCAAATTGCAAAGGCGTGTGTATACAAGGATGGGAGAATCTATGGAAGCCCTCCTTGAAAACAATCTACCACAGATCTATTGTAATTAGTTGTGCACTGTTTTTAAAAATCTATTTTTGTCCTGATGATCCAAAAATTAAACCTAGAAAAGTCTTACTTTTAAAAATGAATTACAGTGGATTTAAAGGTTTTCCTGAAATTGTTTCTCACTCACTTGAATTTAGATATATTTTCCTAGAGGTGAAAAAAGAAGGTGGAACTATACTAGTGTCTTGAGAATTATTTGCTCTTCTACATCGAAGGCCAAAATATTCTTGGAATGATACTGACAACTCACAATTTCTTGAGAGACTGAAGTTTTTAAAACTTGTAGGGAAAAAAGGCAACCACTGAGAGTATCAAGCAGAAAACACATCAATGAACTATTAGTTTTAATTTCCAGGCAGCAATCACCTGAAATAGCCTACCTTGGAATACATGTTGGACATGCCAGACAACTGGATATGGTCTTCATGAACTAGATCCAGTAGGGACTAGTTATTTCTTCAGAAGGTGCCCATGACCCCACGTGTAGGAAGACTGGATGCTGGCAGCCATTGAACAATGAAGGTCTACTTACTCTGTCTGATGAAGACTGTCATACCTAGGGGAAGGCATGTGTCAAGTCAGTTGCAAAGGGACAACTAAAAGTTTGAGAATTGCTTCTTTAAATTATTGAAGAAACCTATGATAAATCAATTTCTGGAAGAGTCTTGTTCATTTTTTTCTCTGGATCAAGATTGAAGAGTTGAGGTCTTGTGTGGGGAAGTGTGATTAGATTGGGCAAAACACCTGAAAACTTTCTGCTGTAAATCCTTGGGGCCATTTTCCAACCTGTGGGATGCCTGTCACTCAGAAAAGGAGAGGAGCTGAGGCATCTCAGAACCTGATGAATTGGCAGGTTGTCTCTTGGAGCCTAGTCCCCCGCATGCCTGTGTTAACTGCCCTCTCAGCAAACCCTGCAGGGCGGAGGTCATAACTCCACTTCCAGCTGTGGCTGTCTGTTGTGTGGTGGTTTTGAATCTGATGACTCAAAGCGACCATCCCAGGTAGCAGCCAGCTGTCTTTGGATTTCTCTCTTCTCCTAATGTTCCATTAACCTCTCACAGCTGGCCTCCCTCTGCACAATCAGCAGTTCAGCTAATCTCTCCCTGATCTACCCTTCTTGCAGGAGGCTCATCATTAATACATCCTGGCTCTGCTCCCCTGCTCTGCTCAGCCTACTGGTGCTCTCTATTAGTGCACGCTGTGCCAGAAGCAATTCATCCCGCTGTCTGCTCAGCACCAGCTTTGCTGGGTTTCAGCACTGTTGGACCCTAAGGCGATGCATGCCCAGGCCCATTAGACACTGGATTGGAAGAATATTAGGATATTTGCTTGTGTATGAACGTTGAGTTCTAGGAGAGTTGAGCCTGCCAGCATGCTCTTGTTCGGTTTCTAATATTTGTAAGTTGATGCTCCCTCCCATGGATATGACTCAAATTAGTTACAACACTAAAAATCATAGTAATGATGGTTAATACAATAATAATAAAATGATATATTGTAATAACAACAATCCATTTTATGTATGGAGTGTTAACTGTGCTGGGTCTCTACCAAGTCTGTGCCAAATTCTACCCTCTCCGATTAAATTCTAGCAACATCTCTGAGTTAGGTAATGTTGGTGAGGATATAATGAGTTACAGAAAGTTAGATAAAGCTGACCAAGACCATCCAACTGGTAAGCAAAAAGCTTGTACTTGATCTTGACTTTCCTATTTTTTTCAAGATTGAGACTTTAACCATTACATGTACTAATAAAAGAGCTACCAGCTATGTTGCTTGGGTTTTTACCTGTACTAACATTTCAAAAGTAAATGCAATCTAGTATTCAAATTATTATAAAGTTGATGTAAGTTAATTTAGTGTTTTTAAATATATAGTTTAATAAGTTTGTATGAATTTAAAAATAAACCATGAAAAGAAATGTCAAGAGAATCCCCAAGTGTAGTCCCTCAGATAACTAAGAATACCTCTTCCTTGTCTTCCAATTTTAAGGGAATTATAAGTGGGAAGGTTAAGAAGCACTGACATTTTGTGACTATTTGGTGAATAATTATTTCCCTATGTTGGAATAGACTACAGTGTAATCTATAAGAAAGCTGGGGCTATGCCCACTTACCAGTGCCTGGTGCTAGCACAGTCCTTGGCATATTGTGTGTATTTAATAGTTATTTAAGGAGAGAGGGGGGAAGAAAGAAAAAGAATGATGGAAGGAGACAGGCATAGCAAATGTCATACCATTTCCTATCAATGGGGTACATGCAGTAGGTCAGTGCAGCCAACTCCCATCCACACTGATGGCTTTCCTGCACCTCTCAGTCTGAGGGCATTCTTTGGGCATGGGAACACCCAAACACCAGCAGTCCAGAAGCACCAACGAGTTAAAGTCCAGAAGGATTCTCAATGAGTGAGAAAGACAAGTACAAGGATAGATAACTCAATTTCTTTGCCCCTCAGTGGATGGCTCTGAGTGCTTTTTTGCACAGTTTCTCAGAGGGAGCAACCCTCATCATCCATGATGGAAACTTACTTGTCAACAAACATTTCGTTCTGCCCACTTTCACTTCCCCACTCGCTCATTCTGCTCTCTAGGACTACTTCCCAAACGGCCGCTTGCATTAAATTCCTTCCTCAGAGTCTGTTTTTGGAGGACCCAAACTGAGGCAGGAAGTAAAAGAGGGAATATGTGAAGGTGGGTGGAGGAGAGAGGAAAAGTGGGAAGGAAAAATAGGAAGGGAAAGGTGGGTGGAAGGGAGATAAAACGAGAAAGAGCAAAGGGAAAAATAGACATACTGGAGGGAAAAATAGGAAAAGGAAGGAAGGAAGAAAAGAAGAAAGAGAGGGAGGGAGGGAAAAAGTAAAAAATAGAAAAAATAGGCATAAGGGAGAAATGGAGTAAAAGAAGAAGAGAGGGTGGGAAGACAAGAAAGGATAAGAAAAAATAGAAGGAAAGAATAAAAGAAAGATAAGAGAGAGATTGAGAGCTAGAAAGAAGGAAGGATAAAGTGGAAAGGAAAAGAAGAAATGAGAAATAATTATTGAAAATAAGTAAGAAAATAAGAAGGAAAAGACTAGAGAGCAAACAAGAAAAGAAAGAGGAAAGAATTTATATTTTTTTAAAAAAAGGAAAAAGTAGAAGTGATTTTGAGCAGAAGAAATATGGACTTAGAAATGCTGATGGCAGGGCGAGAAAGAGGATGCTGTAAAAATATTTTCCTAAATAAACTGAAATCAGGGTTGTGCTTCTCTTCTACAAGGCAAAGGACCGTTTCCTCGATCTGGTTATGATGCCCAACTCAGTGCTGAAGGGCATATTGTGAATTACAGCAACAAGGTCTTGTCTGTCTCCTGAAGGTCTGGTTTGTCTGTCTCCTTGGGTATTTGCCAACTTTCCTCTACATGTACCTTGGCCTTTGGCTGTTCCTCAATAATGACAAGTGTGAGAAACATGGGTTGGAGCAGCTGCAAAGAAGCCATCTCCACCTCAAGCATCTCAGTGCATTTCAGAGGACTTGTGAGACAGGTGTAAGGTATGTTGGGTCAGGGGGAACATACAGCCAGAAACAAAGTTACTGAAGCAAGACAAGTGTCTGTCATCAGCATGACACATCCACTGTGATATAATATATTCTTATTTATGAGGGAGAAAACTTTTCCATCACAAGATAATTGCTTATAGCCCAGCCACTGGGAAAATTATTTATTTACTTTTCTCTTCAACATTGTTCATTTTAAGCAATTTTTGTCTTTCCCCTAAACCAAAAGAATTGGTGAAACCTCCAAAAGAGAAATGAAAATCAAGAGTCTTCTGTTTAGAGTTAGCTGTGCCACCAGCTGGTGGCATGTCCTTGTGAACTGTGTCATTCCTGTCATAAATTCTCCAGCACTCAAAGTGAGCTTTGGAAAGCACCTTCTGGGGCCTCCCAGGATGGGGGAAATGAAGAAGGAGCCAGGGCCTCTGGCCATGTGTCCAACTAAAGTGGTCCTGATAGTTTATTTCTCCATGTTGCTATTCGAGTAAGAGTTCGCTTAAATGAAAGTTTCTGCTAAAAATATTCATAATGTTGTTAATGTAATATTGACTACAAAGTAATAATATCAATCATCTTTAAAGTCCTTCTCAAGTCTAAAACACATTCTAATTCTATAAACAGGTGAATAAACCAAGATAAATATCCTCTAGCAAGACTTTAAAGCAAAAATGTTATTTTCTTTCAATAGAAATGAACAGAAATATTTTAAAGTAAAATGTAAGAATACAGTAAATTATAGAGATATTACGGCCATGTCTGACAAATGTGGTCTGATTTTTTGGGTCTGATTATTCTTACAATCAACCTCCCAGAATACTGAAAGAGGGGGGATCAGCTTTCTGAGATGCACTGCAAAGGGTGTCTTTGAACATGTAGCTTAGGGGACATGCCACCTTCCCATTTCTGCCCTGATCCATATGTCAGAGGAGCACACACGCAGAGATGGCTCCTCTCCCCTTGCCCATGCATTAGCCCTCTATCTGTGGACCAGGTGACTGTCACAGACACTGAAAGGAAGGAAGAAAGGGGGAAAACACATTAAAATATTTCTTGCCTCCTACGGTGTGTCCAGGCCAAAAGAGAAGTCAAAAATGCTTTTCTCCAGGGTTAGCAATATCCAAGAAATCAAGCAGGGCACAAAGCAGGGTTCATGGATGAAGTGGCTTCTTCAGGCCCCTCAAGCTCCAGCAGGTTTCTTAACTGATCTATTAAAGAAGCAGGAAGAGGTGAAAGGTATGGAGGAGATGAAATGCCAGGGTTGGAGACAGCTCCTTCCTAACCGCCACTCCAATTTGGTTTAAGAAAGGGTCCCTGAGTACCTGCAGTGATTCTGTGGAAACAGAGCTCTTCCTGGGTAATTCTGAACTCCATCAAACGCTTCCCCGTTTCTATGGCTCCAGGGACAGAGGACTGTGTATTGTTTGTTCTAGAGTTTACGGGCACAGCCTTTTACAGCAGGCTTCCACTCACACCTGCAGGGAAGACGTTGCTCTGGGTCTCTCAGGCTGCCTCGGATCTTCTGAGGGACATGGAAACCTTCATCCCCAAAACAAGTGCTCTGTTTTATCAAGTGATTCTATGAAATGTTAATTCTTTAAGTCTCAGCATATTGATCATCTTCTAAATAAAGAAAATGAGAAACCACAAAATAAAGTCATGATCCACTAAAAAGGTTTTGAATCCTGGGTCTTTTACCAGCTGGGTGACTGTGGGAAAATTACTTCATGAAAAGTTGTTTTCTTATCTGCAATATATGTACAATAAACCTTATTTCATGCAATTGTACACCTGTAAACAGTTCAGCACATTACCTAGTACATAATTTACTTAATTTTTTTATTAATAAAATGCAAAGCACTCTACATAATAGCCTGAAATTAAACTATGGAACTTAATGAGAAGACACAAATAAAAGTATTTTCTTAGTGTCTCACTTACAATTAGTTCCTTTATTTTTGGTAGTAAGTTATTTAAAGTGTTATTAAATCCTCATGTTCACTATAATTATCATGGCCATCTATTGCCAGGATGTAATTATAAATATTATCAAAGATTTAAATGGCAACTTCAATTTTAAAAGTAACAGGGAGCTATAGAAGGTATTTGAGAATGGGATTCATTAGTTCCTTGAGCAGTTACGAGTTATGCACCTGCCATGTGGCAGACCCTGTTCTAGAAACTGGAGACAGAGGTAAGCAATAGACAAAGCTCATAAAGTTTACATCGTCAAGGTGACAAAATGAGGAGAGATGTTCTATAATGAATGATAAGCTGGTGAGAGAATTCCTGGATGTCACAGAGAGTGAAAAGAAAACTGATGAAGGATGTGGTGGTGCTTAGAGGACCAGTCTGCTAATCCAGGTCAGATAATAATTTGCTATACCAGAGCGATGGCGGTAAAAGAGTCAATGAAGTAATGCATGCAGGAAGGGATAGACGGATGGAAAGATGACAGGAAGGAAAGGGGCAAATTTTTCCTTCTATGGTTTTTCCAGTAACAAAATTAATCTTAACAAATTACTTACTCATTTATCCAAAAATGCATTGGTTGTAATGGAAACTTACCCATGTTAATAAAGAAGGGACTCCAATTTACACCTATGATGCTTCTACACTCTTAGGGTTTATCTGATACCGCATTCCCAATCTTTGCCTCTGCAGGTAGGAAAGGTAAGCCCATAGTCAGGGTATGTGTCTACTCTGATAAAGATAAATCACTGCTCATCATGGCAGAAGAAGTGACTTAGTCGGATGCCCTATCAGGGTGCAGTATTGATATTTGTTTCTGGCAGGTGAGACGTTCCGTGGTAGAGGTGGCTTCATCAGCTTTGGTCATTGGGCACCCATGTTATTGCCATCCCTGGCCCCATGTTTACCCCATTACTATGCACTGGGGTGCCAGCACCCCAAGTGCTCTATGCACTTGGGGTGCTGGCACTTGGAGTGCTGGGCAAGAGCCCAGATTGGCTGCATTCCACTTCTTGAATGATTCTGACATCAGAACTTCTCAAAACTTCTTAAAACGTAAAACTTCCTCTATGGTGGATGCTTGCTGGTGAGTGTTAATATGCAACACCAAGATCTCCACACTTGATACTCACATGCCTTTTCCCAGTCTCTCTTGTCCCTGATCTTCCAAACCTACTCCTTCAGACAACTGACCAGTCAGCCAAGGCATTTGCCCCTGCTCCTGAATCCATATTTGTCCTTTCTTTTGGTCACGTCTCTTTCCATATAGACTGAATAAGAGGATAGAGACACCTTGGGAAGCCCTGAGTGTTGGAAGCAGTTCCCGACTGCTGTCTTTAAGGACCACTCCTAAGTGGGACTGTGACACAACCACCATCAAATTGGGCTCCTACAATATTGCAGTCCTACCCTTAGAGAGCCAGGCTCAGCATTTTCCTTCCACCTCTCACATGGTCAAAAGGGAACCCCACGTGGCCATGGGTTTTAGCCGAGGAGGCAGCAGTGGAACAACGGGGATGTCGTGCGCTCTTGGGCCAACTGTACGCACGGCGTCCCTGTGTCCAGCTCGGCTCTTGCTTCATCCTCACTCTACCCAGTTCCATCTTATCATGCGTTGCTGTTGGGCGCACTTACCTGATAGAACTAAAAACTACAAAACATTTAAAAATAAATTTTAAAAAACACAAATATTTGAACAGACATCCATGTAAATGGATCAGAAGACTTAGTATTGTTACAACGTTCATACTGTGTAAAGTGATCAACAAATTCAATCAATTCCTATTAAACTTCCAATGGCATTTTTTAATAGAAATACAAAAACAATCAAAAAATTTATATAAAAACACAAAGGGACTCAAATAGCCTAAACAATCTTGAAAAAGAAGAGTAATTCCAAAGGGATCATACTTCCTGACTTCAAAATAGGCTACAAAGCAGCAGTGATTATAACAGGGTGGTACTGGCAGAAACACAAGTACGCAGACTGATAGAATGGAACAGAAAGTCCAGAAATAAAACCATGTGTAAGTGGTCAAGGGATCTACAGGTTGCCAAAAATGCACAATGTAGAAATGATAGTCTTCCAGGCATTTGGATGAGATGTGTAGGAAAAACAGGATTTCCACAGAGGGCTGATTTTTTAAGGTGCATAATTCATTGCTGGAGATGGCATGAATTTTCTCCAGCTTATATTATAATTCTCATTTGGGGGCTTTACAAATTTATAGTATATTTTCCTACCACAGACAGTTTTTATCCTATAAAGTTTTCTCAGCTGCCCGTCCAATGCAACAAGTACATATTTGCACTAAAGCCTTCTTGGCACCCTATAAGGATCACAGCAGTATTTCCAGGTGGGAAATGCGCTGCTCCTAGAAGCCAAAGGTATTACCAGATAGCATGTTTCCTACTAATTGTGGGGGTAAGAGAAGGAATAATTTGTCTTTTATTTTAGATGAGATTTCCTGACATCATTCCCAAATCTTCATAGCCTTTATCTCTTACCTTCTGGATCCAACACGTTCCAAGGCCCACAGTGTACTTGACACTTCTTGCTCATATGATTTGATTAACACTGTCTTGTTGATACACTGAGTGAAGGTGAGGGTATATAAAACAATCAGAGTCAAAGTCCCTTTTTACTACAGTATTACAAAGGATGAGAATATCAAGCACACCTTTGAGTAAGAATGTAAATGTATGTTGTTGTCTACCTTCTGTGATGAAAAACTGCCTTTTGTCTCCTTCCTGGTAGAGATGGTAAGAAAGTAGCTGCCAATCAAGGACTACATGTGTTTGAGGCCATGTTAATTTGTTAATGCTCCATTTGCCCAAGAAGCTGCAGTAAGAGGTGCTATTTGGTTGAGTTTGAAGCAATCTACTTTCATACTCTGGAGTCTATCTGTTTTCTGTTGTATGAAAGCAGTTTGAATCACACCACTCCTTTGGAATTGTCAAGGATCTAGCCTTAATAGCTTTTGCCTGATTGGACTTTGACCTCCAAGGGGGCAGGTGGTGGGAGAAGAAAGAAAAATACAAAAAACGTTCATGTAAGAGGTAGTAAGTCGCCGGTCACCATATTGACTGAGAAGACACAGAGGAATATTTCTTTGCTTTTCAAAATCAACTCAATTGGCTTTTGAAGTCATTTTAGCAGGAAATAAATGACAAACACCATTTTCCCAAGAGATCATCTCCTTTTTATTCTTTGTGCTTTTCAAGTAAACACAATAAATGGGAAGAACTTGTGAAATAAAATTTACTTTCTTAAGTGGGAGGATGAGCTTTAAAAAGAGGTTCCTGACTCGTAAAACTATCCTGTGCCTTAAAAATTGCAGCTTATTGAAGTAGTATTTATTTCATTTGGAGATTTGAAAGTGCTGAAAAGGAACCACTTCCTGAATATGTCACCATGAAACACAGAACGATCCGATGTAGCTGCAATCTCAGGTGAATGAGGAGGGACTTGGGAAAAGAGTTACAAAAAAAATTATACTTGAAGCAAAAATTCTTGGTCAACAGATTTGATGGCATCTGGTTTTGCACCAGATGGTCCCTAAAATGGACAGCGGTCCTCACCCTTTTTCCTCCCACTCTCGTTTTTCTAAAATGTATTTTTTATTTATGGAAAAGTTAGAATGAGGCTGACCACAGTAACCTGGAAGAAGAAAAGCATTCATAAGCAAGACACTAGCAGTTAGTACACTCTGGCATCATTTGTCCTAAAAATTAGAATAATGTGTTTAAGATATTAGTCATAATTGTCATTGAAAAATATTCTATGAGCCTAAATCACCAAATCTAGAACAGAATCAGGCAATATGGATACTTTCATGGAGTTTAGAAGAAATGATTTAAATTTGCCTCTCTTTGAAGTTGGGACTGGGTTATTTAATCACTCTTTTATTGAGCCATTGCCCAAAAACTATAGGGTGCACAAGGCAGAAGCAAATATTGATTAAGAATCTAAACACAGATTGATGTAGTGAAAGTTGTACTTTGCCTGACAGCCCCATGACCTCATTCTAGCCTTAGTCTGGCATTAATTAGTATAGTATATACTATAGTACAGACCTTGGCTACAACATTTTACTTCTCTCCTAGCTATAAAATAATGGAGGGTATAAAATAATGAATATGAATTCAGAAATCTTTATGGGGCCTCTAAAATTTCTTTGGGAAATGGACTCCTTTGAGAATCTGATAAGTTCTCTAAAAAAGAAAAGCACACAGAATTTTGCTGTCATACTCAAGAGTTGATGTACCTGTGCTATGAAGAAAATAAAAGAGATAAACATGACCTGAGCTTGTCAATGTACAACTGAAATGACTTAAGAAATATATAAAGTTACAGTTACAGATTCAAACATGACTATGAGGCTTCCACGCAAGTAATATCAATGTGTCAAAGGACAATAGCAAAGTGTCAACGCATCTGCATTATTCTAAAAAATAGTAATAGTAAAAAATAGTAATGTAAGTTGGATGATTTAGCTCTTGGGCTACCAGTTTGTGATCTTTGCAAAAGAGCATAGCAATGAAGCAAACAATACCCTTTGCAGATGGGGCCTGCAGAACACTCAACTGGATTTAGGAAAAGAATAAACTATATTGCAGAGGTTACAAAACCAGGCTTTCAGATGCAGGGTTAGAAAAAGTCATTGCACTCAAACTTTGCACACATTTTATACTATGTAGTTGACCCTTAAACAAAAGGGGCTTGAACTGCACAGGTCTCCTTTTATGTGGATTTTAAAAATAAATACCTGTACTTTTTCAACCATGGCTGGGAGTCTCCAAGTGTGCAGAACTGACTGTATGCATTGATCTGCGCCATTTTATCCAGGGGACTTAGGCAACCATAGGTTTTGTTAGCTGTAGAGAGAAGTGTCCTGGAACCAAACCCCGATGGATACTGACAGACAAGTTAAGATTTTGGGAAGCCGAAAGCTGTACATGGATTTTAACTACAGGGAATGTTGGGACCCCTAATTCCCACATTGCAGGGTCAACTGTATTTATAAATACTGAGTTAGAGGACATTGACATTCATACATACAATTGCAAAAATTGTTTTAAGTCCTAGAAGAGTGGCCCAGTTTTAAAAATCTATGTCTTATGGGCAAATGTCTGCTTTCCAGTGTGTATATATATCTGTGATTTCAGTTGTGTTGGATCTTTGCCTCTTCTCTTTGCTACTGCTATGCAATAACATTTTGGCTCCATGCCAGGGCTTTGGAACTAGTGCTGTTTGTGGATTCTGCTGGGTTTGATGGGGGCAAAAAGAGAGAAAGAGCACTCTTTTTAAAAAAATTATATTTTATTGATTATGCTATTACAGTTGTCCTGATTTTCCCCCTTTGCCCTCCCTCCATCCAGCAACTCTACTCCCTCAGGCCATCCCCACACTATTGTTCATGTCCATGGTTGCGTGTATAAGTTCTTTGGCTACTCTATTTCCTATACTGTACTTTATATCCTCATGGCTATTCTTTAACTACCTATTTGTACTTCTTAATCCCCTCACCTCTCAACTATGCCCCACACTACCCCGCATCTGGCAATTATCAAAAACTCTCTGTATCCATGATTCTGTCTCTGTTCTTCTTATTTGCTTAGTTTGTTTTTTAGATTCAATTGTTGATAGATATGCATTTATTGTCATTTTATTGTTCATAGCTTTGATCTTTTTCTTAAATAAGTCCCTTTAGCATTTCATATAATGATAGTATACTGATGGTGAACTCCTTTGGTTTTTTCTTGTCTGGGAAGCTCTTTATTTGCTTTATGATTCTAAAGGATAGCTTTACTTGAGCAATCTTGGCTGTGGGTTCCTGTTTTGAATGACTGTGAATATTTCTTGCCAATCACTTCTACCCTGCAAAGTTTGTTTTGAGAAATCTGCTGACAGTCTTATGGGAACTTCCCTGTACATAACTAACTGCTTTTTTCTTAATGCTCTAAAGATTGTCTCTTTATCTTTAAACTTTGGCATTTTAATTATGATGTGTCTTAGAGTGGACCTCTTTGCATCCACCTTGTTTGGGTCTCTGTGCTTTCTGGACTTGCCTGTCTATTTCCTTCATCAAATTAGGGAAGTTTTCTTTCATTATACTTTACATTATATTTTATTGATTATGCTATTATAGTTTTCCTAGTTTTTTCCCCTTTGCTCACATTCACTTAGCACTCCCCACTTCCTCAGGCTATCCCCCCACCCTTGTTCAATTCCATGGGTCATGCCTGTAAGTTCTTTGGCTACTCCCTTTCCTATACCCTACTTTACATCCCCATGGCTATTCTGGAAATACTTAGTGGTACTCCTTAATACCCTCACTTCTCACCCATTCTTCCATACTCCCCATATGAACACTTTATCTTTAATAGTTGGCATTTTAATTTATGATATATCTTGGGATGGGCCTCTGAGTCTATCTTGTTTGGGACTCTCTGTGCTTCCTGGACTTGCATATCTATTTCCTTCACCAAATTAGAGAAGTTTACTTTCATTATTTTTTCAAATAGATTTTCAATTCCTTGTTCTTTCTCTTCTCCTTCTGGCATCCCTATGATGTGAATGTTGGATTGCTTAAAGTTGTCCCATGGGCTACATATACTATCTTTGGTTTTTTGGATTCTCTTTTCTTCTTGTCACTCTGATTGGTTATTTTTTGCTTCCTTATGTTCCAAATCATTGATTTGATCCTTGGCTTCATCCACTCCACTGTTGTTTCCCTGTAAATTGTTCTTTATTTCAATTAGTGTATCCACTGTTTCTGACTGGATCTTTTTTATGCTGTTAAGGCCTTTGCTAAGTTCCTTGAGCATCCTTATAACCAGTGTTTTGAACTCTGCACGATAGATTGCTTATCTCCATTTTGTTTAGCTCTTTTTCTAGTTTTAATCTGTCCTTTCATTTGGGCCATGTTTGTCTCCTCATTTTGGCAGCCTCCCTGTGTTTGTTTCTATGTATTAGGTAGAGCTGCTTTCATACTGTTTCTTTACAGTGTGGCCTAATGTAGTAGGTGTCTTGTAGGGTTCAGTGGCACAGCCTCCTCTATCACACAACCTGGGTACTCGAGGTGCACTCTTTATGTGGGTTGAGTATACCCTCCTCTTGTAGTTGAGCTTTGATTGCTGTTAGCAGATCAATGGGAGGGGTTTACCCAGGCCAGCCAACTGCAAGATCTGACTGTGACTACTTACCACCAACCTCCACCCTCTGTGAAGCATCAGCTGTGCTGGGGCAGTGTGGTGGTGCTCAACATGGTGTGTAGCTGTCCACTGAGTGTGCTGGCCTTGGGTTTTCCTGGATGGTGTAGGCCCAGGTCAGCCCCCACCTGCATTTTGCCTGGCGCCACCCTCTCTGGGTTGCAAAACAATCTGAGATGGCTGCCACTTGTGCTGGGCTTGGAGATTCCCAGGCAGGCCAAGTAGTGAAACTAGGTTGGCTGCTACTAGTGCCAGACCTAGAGCTCACTGAGGCCAGCTGCTTCTGGTTTGAGAGACTTTAGGAAGCTGTGAAGCATGAGTCAAGACCAGCCATTCATGTGGAAAAGCAGCTTGGGTGGCCCATAAATTAGGTGAGGCAGAGTCTCTGGAGATCATGAAGTCAGGTCAAACAGTGTTAGCCAGGTTGATAGAGTCTCAGATATTGTGCCAGTGTGCCAGATCTGTGGGGATATTTTTAGAAAAGGGACAGTGGCCTCTACCCCCCTTGATGCTAGACACTTCAGTTTCTCCATGTATATCACTGGTGTCTTTCAAGCAACTACCTGCTATGCTGAAGCTCAGAGGGAGTGAGTCTGAGTAGTTGAGTCCATGTGTGGGGTTTTTAAGAGAAACCGCTTGGGGCTACAGCAGTTTTCTTTTACCGACTCAATCCCTGCTGGGTTTTGCAGCCAGAAGTTATGGGGACTTATCTTCCTGGCACTGGTGTCCTGGGCTGGGGGGCCTGGTGTGGGACTGAGACTTCTGGCTCCCAAGATATCCCTCCCAGACTTTTATCCACCACATGTGGACAAGGGACCAGCCCATTCCACTTCTGCATCCTTCCTCTCAGTCTAGGTAGATGTGATTTCTTTAATTGCATAGTTGTAAGAATTTCATTTAACTTGACTTCTGATGGTTCTGAGTGATGGTTGCTCTATTTTAGTTGTAATTTTGATGTGGTTGTGGGAAGAGGTGAGCCATGTCTGCTTATGCTGCCATCTTGACTAAAAGTGAGAAAGAGTAGTCTTAAACAACAAAAAAGCTGCAAATAAAGCTCCAGTCAGCCCAAATGGCAGCAGATAGTCACTATAACAAGTAATGTATTATCACATTATACTTTTAAAGATGGTAAATGCTTATAAGATTTTTCCATTTTCTTTCCCTGGTCAAAGTTATTGCATTGCCATGAACACTGCATGATCATATGTATTTCTCCTCCCCCACCCCTTTTGTTTAAATAATACATTTATGGACTATTTATCCTGATCTGAATCAGTTAAAGCCTGTACCAGGATTTTTTAATGGAGGTTAATCTCAGTGACTGCCTGGCCCAAGGTCATCTTGAATAGAGTGTAGTGGTTAATAGATGGCTCTGGAATAGAATGACAGATTTCCATACACCCCTGTCACTCTCCTTCTATGTGTGTCATCACAGGGAACGGCTTACACTCTTGAAGTCTCAGTTTCCTCATCTATAAAATGGTAATAATAATAGTATTTCTTCCACTGAGTTATGGGCGGATCAAATAAAATAATCAAATTAAAGTGTTTACCACAGTACACGGCATTTTGTAAGGTCTGAAAATATTAGCCATTGTTATTACATGGGATTTTACTTTGGAATTGACCTTAACCTACATATATCAACTTGCAAAAGTGTCTAGAATAGCAATTCTGAATCTATGCCCTACTTGTTGTGTGTCAATAGCACTGCCTTTCTATGTGAGTGACCACATCCATCTGTGTAAACTAATCAATAAGTCCCGAGAGTCAGATGTCCAACTTTGGCAAGTTGTAGGCATCATCAGGACTATGATGAGATTTTACTTGTATTTGGCTACAAAGAAAAGCTAAGCACTGCTAAAACATTCACAGAACCAGATGAAATACACACATGGGTGCACATGTGAATATACATAGTTATGCATTTGAACATACCGATATTTACACACTACATTAAATGTATGTGTACACACACAGAGGCATGCCTACATGCCTTGGGTAAAGCAAGACTGAGAAAAATAAATGATAGTGTACTATTTTTTGACCAAGTAGTGGTCCTCAAAGCCCTTCCCTGTGACTGTGCCTTTTCACTGTCTTCCTCTCCCCATCCCATGGCTCCCGTGACTCATCCCAGCCAAAACCTAAGACATCTTAGAAGGGACTATGGCATGGGTACCTTTGCAAAGACATGGTTTTGCCTTCTACTACAGGTAATATGGAAGATTGTTTTCCTTTCCCTTCCTATGACCTGTCTGCAAAGATACATGTTCATACTCTATTACCAGGCCTGGGCATGTGACTTGGCTGGAGAATAACATGTGAGAAAATGCATGGGGCACAGCAGAACAGAACAAAGGGAAGAAAGAAGCCTGACCCATAACAACAGAAAGTAATACAAGAAAGAAATGTGCTGTTCCACTGCTTTGGAAATGGTTGCCAACAAAGCTGATGAATAAAGATCCAGGAAGAGAGTAGCTTTAGGTAAACAATAATACAACCTACCAGTCTATCATTTTAGCTACAAAAATATACTCCCCTCCTGAACATAAAATATCTCAAACCCTGCTTATCTGGTTGATTCACGATGATCTTCACCTTCTACTATTTATTCCCTTGTGGAGTGAAGCCCAGTTGTTAGTTTCTCTATGAATTAATGTCAAAAATGACTTTGCATTAAAAAGTCAAAATCATATTTAAAATTGTCCTGAATAACTGAACACACATTTCTACTTTATGTGTGGCATGATTTACACATTTCACTTGAGTAATAAGACAGAAAAGGAGAAAAGGAAAAGAATCCTAGGGAGGAACAGGGAGAGCAGTTAAAATTTTGTTCTCCTAAATTACTACATTTTTTTCCCTCTTAATCTTCAGGTGAGAAAAGCTTCTCAGTTCTTTTAGCTCTGGCTTGGTGTACACACTGTTCTTCCTCAGTGGAGTTTGCATTTTCAGATCAGCAATTCTTCCTATTAAGTAATCATTCCATTAAATATTTCATCAGGAAGTTGGGTGCTTTGCCCATCTGTCTTGTCCATATTCAATTACAATGGCTATGATTCTTTTACAGGGAGATGCATGTAACTTTTCAAATTGCCTTGAATTGTTCTGCTCTAAAATTGACATTTTATGTGATTTTCATAGCATACTACTGATGGTAGACACTGAAATTCTGTCCTTTTAATCTCTTACTAATTTTTGAAATTAGGGCCTTTCCAGCTACATTAACAGGAGTTGTTAGAAAAGGAGGTGTCAGACATGGCATGCAATTGTAATTTTATTCCTACAGTAGTCACCCTTTACCCATGGTTTCAGTTACCTGCAGTCAACCAAGATTCTGAAAATATTAAATGGAAAATTCCAGAAATAATTCATAAATTCTAAATTGTGCACCCTTTGGAGTAGCTTGTTGAAATTTCATGCCATCCCACTTCATCACACTGGAGATAAGAGCCTCCTCTTTGTTTGGGGCTATCCATACTCTATATGCTACCAGCTCATTAGTCACGTAGTAGCTGTCTGGGTTATCAGAAGGATTGTCACTGTATTGTGTTCAAGTACCCTTTATAATAGCCTAATGCTGCATCACAGCGCCTACATCATCCACCTCATTACGTTGACATTGCATCATTCCTGTCATCACAAGAAGGGTGAGTGTAATACAGTAAGATATTTTGAGAGGAAAAAGAGAGACCACATTTCACATAACTTTTATTATGTTCTATTTTATTACTAGTTATTGTTGTTATGCTTTACTGTGCCTAATGTATAAATTGAACTTCATCGTGGAACTGTATAAAAGAAAACATATATATGTAGGGTTTAGTACTATCCTCGGTTTCAGGCATCCCCTGGGGGCCTAGGGATGATGTGTGTATTCCCTATGAATAAGAGGGGGACTAATATATTTGCCAATTTGAAAAGGAATAAAGCATTCAGTAACCGAATACTTGTTTTTCAGCACAGGCATTGGAAGTTTAAAGATGTGAGAGTTTCGATGCATGAAGGATTCAACATGAGATGGCAACGCCACCCAAGCTGACGACAAGAGCCATGAGGAAGGTTGAGGCAGCAGTCATTGCCTTAAGTAGTGGGAAGGAGCAGGAATGAGAGGAAAGTGAATGGGTGGCCTCAACAAGGAGTAAAGAGAGTCTTAGTGGTGTTTATTGAAGAAATACCTGAAATTCAATCCCCTTATGTATCAATCAAGAGAGCACTCACTCCCCGTGATTCAGAGGTGATCACAAGGCCTGGGCAATGCTTTCCAGATGCACATAATCTAGAGGCCAGGGATAGCTGGCAGTGTTATCTTTTGGTTGCCAATGAAGTCTATCCAGTCTAAGAGAAAAGGGAAACCCCTTTACACAGCTTTTTGAAATCAAGACTAATTGATTAGTCCTGCTCAATACTTAGAAGAAAATATTGGAGCTTATTTTGCATAAATTGTTAACTTCTCAAAAGAAATGGATGAGGACAAAAATAACTCAGTAGGGATCATTCTCTTTTAAAAAACTCAAGAGAAAAATAAAATGGAAAGGAGGGAACAGAGAAGAGATAGAGGCAATAGAACTCTGAGTGTCTAACAAAGGGTATGTTTTATAACTCTATTTATTTATTGGTAGCCTGGGTGGGATCATAGCAGAATACTGTCTCAGATAGCACAGAATTCATAACAAGATTTAATTTCTACCTCCCTGAAGAGCATGAGGTTTTCCCTCTGGAAAATCAGCAATGGGAAGATTGACATTAACTAGAGCTACAGCTACTATTGGTCAATAACTTCAAAGTCCCTAGACAATGTTGTATATGCCATGCTCCTGGATCTGCAGCAATGGACATCCTCATAATTGGTGCTTAATGTTAGTTGTTTACTGTAAATGAAATACATCGAAAGTTACTGTCCTTGCTCATTTAGAGGATGCTAGAGAATGCCAACTCCTGTGATGGCTGAGGAAATGAGGATTAAACAGATCTTTTTAAGAAATCCAAATCCTGCTTTACAGGTATTCTCACTAGGCAGAGGGAAATGCAGAAGAAAGGTTAAAGTGTTCCTTTCAAGTTAACCATTTGCTCAACCATTGGAGCTCCTACACAGCTCTATCTGTCAAGGGAGGTCATGTGACAAAATCACTGTAAGAACAACACTGCTCCCGTGTGTCCCAAATCTTACATCTTTAACTAGGAAGCTAGACCCCAGGATCTGAAGCCCCCTCACTCCCTCCATGCACATCACTCCAGTCCAGGCCATCATATTGCTTCCTTGGACTGAAGCAGTCATGTCTTATTGGTCTTACTGCTTTCCTTCCTGCTCTCCTTGCCTTTCCTTCCTTTTCTTTTTTTCTCCCTCTTTTCTATATAGCAATTAATGTGGTTCTTTTAATGAGTAAACCAGATCATACCACTCACTCATTCAAAACCCTTCAGTGACTTCACATTCATGATAAAATCTATGCTTTTGTCACAGTCCACAAGATGCTACCCAACCTGGCTCCTTGTTCTAGGTTACATCTCTGATATTATTTTTTACCTCCTGTCACTTCATTCACTATAATCAGTCAAACTGGGCTTCTGCCTTTCAACTAAGTCCATGCTCAGCCTAATGATGCTTGTTTTTGCCTATTCCTAGAATACTTTTTCTCAGATACCCACCGTGCTTGCACTGAGGCATAATTAACTCAGGTCTCTTCTCAGATGCCACATTTTCAGACCAGCAGACCCGCAGTAGAGACATCCAGCTTGCCACTTGCTTGATTTTTCTTCCTAGCTGCCACTCCTTGCCTTGAGTTTGTGAACTTATTTCCCACCATTTGGAGGGCAGAATATTAGTGCCACATCTCTAGTGGTCAGAACACTTTCTGATACATGGAAGATACTCAATAAATATTTGATCAAGGAAAAAAAGAGAGGGAGAAAGGGAGCAAGGAAGGGAGAAAGGAAGAGAAGAAGATAGGCCTTAAGTTAAAACAATAAAATAAAAACTAAGCAAGTATGCAATATCTCCTTTGACAATTTATTAGTCAAGAGGATGGAGTGAAGATCATTAGCATACCAAGAAAGTGTAGGTAAAACCCCAATTCCTGAGAAACTTCAGACAATCAAACCTACCTTCCCTCACTGAAAGAGGCAAGTATTTGTGGTAGGGGTGGCTGTGTGCTAATTGAGAGGAAAAGAGATTCCAGGGGTTGCTGATTTGATGTTGTTTTATTTTAGTTGATTAATAATTGACAGACAAACAAAACTATAAAAATATGAGCAAACAAGCAAACAAAAACAGAGAGAACTGAGATTGTTCAATTAACACTAGCTGTGAATCAAACCTTGCAATTTGTGATCAATTACGCCAAACAACACAGATCTTATACTCAGGCAGGGCTCATGCTGGCTGTTAGGTGAGAACTTACTATAGAACCCCTCTTATAGAAATTGTTCATTTGACTAATTTGCTCATCTAGTGAAAAAAAAACACCACAACAAACACCCGTACTTCACTTTGTGGATGATTTCCTCCCAGTTGTGAACATAGAAAAAAAGAAATCTGAGCAGATGTTTTGTTCTCACCTCAACTCAATATCTAGGGGCAAAGTGGGTTAGAGTAACATGTCTGTTCTCTGGACAAACATTTGTTTAGCATTTGCTCTGTGCCAGGCATTGTGCTGGCTACTATGCTAACCAGAGGTGTATAAACACATACTTAAAGGAGAAGTTTCTATTTCAGATTCTGTCCTCTGGCACTCTATTCAGAAAGTGCCAACAGCAAACATTATAGAAAACTGAAGTAGTGTGTACTGTGCTAGGCTCTGTCCTGGGCACACTTCACATGTAACATTCCTAATAACAAAACTGTAGGGTGGGTATTACTGTTCCATTCTGTAGGTGAGGAAAAAGAAGCTAGGAGAGCTCGACACCCAAAGTAGCCCAGCTGACAGGTGTAAGAGCTCATACTCCCACCCAGCTCTGTCTGATTCTAAGTCTCTGTCCTTATCTACCACATCATTTTGCTTCTTATTAAATTGGAGATGTCATCTATGGCCAGGTAAATATTTTTCCTGAGAAAGTAGCCCAAACTTGGCACAAATGACAATAAGCAAATAGTTTTCATATGATCTTACTGGATTTTAATTTTCACAGCAATAATGCTCAGACCCACATGAATAATAATCCAAAATCATTTAGGAGTGTGGCATTGGTATTATAGTGGTGAGCATGGCTGCCTTCCAAAATCATTTAGGGGATAATTCCCGGTGTATGTACATGAGAGTAACAGCAGTGTGCAGACTGATGACCCTTAAAGAATGGGAACCCGAAAAAGTCAACAAATAATGACTGAGTTCAGTTCTCTATAGAAGTAACCTCCACTAAGCAATGAATATATTTCTGGGTTTAAAGATCTAACACATTTCAGTTAAAGTGACAAAATTTGAGAGAATTTGAATATATACCATTAGCAAATATAAAAGCACATTTAAGACAATTAGTAAAACTTATGTAGGAGAAAAAGATGTCTAGCAAAGCTGAATTCAAAGAGTAAGCATATATTAACATACTTTGGGAGACATTAAGGCTACTTACGATACTCCAATTCTCATTCTTTAAGGTATGGAGTATGTTTGGCATGACCTCTGTTTTGAAGTCAAGCATGACTATTTGTCTTTCGTTAGTCAATGGAAAGTGAGAGGAAGCTTTGTGTTCCACTTCCCAGGGCCCATCGGTTAGGAGCTAGTGAACCATTTGCCTTACTCTGTTTTCTCTGGCACAGTGACCGGTGAGGTTCCTGATGGTGAAAGATTTCATCAGCCTGGGTCCCAGCTGATAACCCCGAGGATCAACTCAATATGGACACGTGATACAAATGAGAAATAGATCTGCATTGTTTCAAGTGACTGAGATTTGGACGTGGCTTGAACCACAGTGTAAACAGCTAATCCTGAGGGGGTGGGAGTCCGGGGAGCGTCATGTCTATAACTATTTAGGGCAGAAAGTCCTCACTCTGAGTGTGACCAGTTTAGGTCCACCAGAGAAATGGAAATAACTTCATTAGTAATCATCTTGAGGCCATGAGCCATTGACATGGCCTAATTAGCTTCTCTTTATCCGAATACTACTTACCAAAATGCCTTCCAATAAGAACTTTTCTTACCATGTAGCCTGCAGAAAGATGGTGCAAAATATGAAACATCTCTCTGCCTGTCAATTATGTATTTCTTCATTATTAAACTGATTGCTTGGCATCTTAAGTTCTCATCAGGTTTCTATTAGTTTGGTTAATGGAGCTCTGGCCCTGAGAGACTGGCCACATGAATGTGGGTCCATTGGCTAAAATGGGTTTTTGGAGTCACACAACTGTTTCTGCGATGGAGAGAAAGCAGAGCTAGAGCTAGAGCTAGAGAGGGAGAAGGGGAATAAGAGGGACAGAGAGGGAAATTGCCTGGCTATTTCTAACTAGATCCTTGTTTAAATTCTGCTCTCATGAGATGACCAATCGCCCCTTAGTCCTTCTGAATCTGATGAAGTAAAATATGTTCATAAAGCTATGTCTATAATTTTCATCAGTGCTCTTGAGACATTTATTTCTGGTCAGGAAGGCAGGTGGGAAAAGCGAAAGCAGGGGCGTCTCTGTTTTCCCCATTGGATTTCCAGATTGCCTCGTGTGCTTGGATATTTTGTTGAACAAATAACCTCCTCCATCAAATTGACAGGTCTTTTTGGTTAACTTGTTTTCATAATAAATGTTCCATCACTTACATCTATTTTTATTAAGTAAGGTGTGGTGAGGAAGGAGGAAAGGTTTGACACAGCCAGTAGGCACTTCTGTTTTCAGCAGCTATTTTATTTTTAATTTGTGCTTATATATTATGTTACAATAACATGCACCAGATTATGAATGTCAGGCTGGTAATAAGATTATTTTCTATTGTCATCAATTTTCATAGAAATTCATGGGCAGGTTATACCGGTTGAGACCGACAAGTATTTGACAGCACCTGACTTATAAATTATTCTGTTCCTTCAGCTGTTGATTGATTTCTGGACATAAATAACAAAGGAAATGCCAGAGCAATAATTTATCCATTCTTTGTGGTCACGACTTGTGTTTCGAAAACATTGTTTATTTTGCTTGGGTTTTGACTGGATTTATAATTCGTCAGGCCCTCTGCACACACTGCCTTTTATTTATTTTTATTTTTTTATTTTTTTGCTTTTGCTCTTTCAGATTATCATCCCAAGGAAGGAGCAGCAAGAATTCTATATTCATGTGACTAAAACCAAAGCTCTATCTACCTATGACCACCAATTTTGAACTGAATATGCTAGAAAAAAGCTGGTATAAAATCTTTAAATGGCAGTAATTAAATCCATTCATCTGATGAATTAATTTCAAACCCTCAGCCTGATATATAAGGCCTCCTATGGTGTTGCCTTTCACTTGTTTATTGCTTCCCTTCCTCCCGCCATTCTTCCCTCCTTCCTTCCGGCTTCCTCCTCTCTTCCTTCCTTCCCTGCTTTAACAAAACATTTATTAGTGTCTAAAATATGCTCATTAAGCTCAACCAGACTATTTATCACACTCTAATTATTTTTCGTACTTTTCTACCTCTGAGGTGTTTTCTCTCCCCAGAATGCTCTGCTCCTCCTTTCGTTTTCTATGAACACCATAAGCAGCCCTTATTCTGATACACAGAGTGGGGGAAAACTAGGTTTACAGTTGTTTATGTGAAACTAATACAATACTTAGTAACTAACAGTACAAGAGTAAACTCAGTGGTTTGCCTACTCACAGCTGCAAGCAGACGTTTGCCCGCCCTACAGTTGCTCTTCCGCCAGTCCTTTCAGGAACAACTGCGTCCGTGTGCAACTCGTTACTCACAACTCCCTGCTGTGGCATTTACCAAAATCCGCACTGTTTCAGAATTATGTGTATGCTTATTTTAATCCTTCCAGATTGTTAACATGCCAGCTGCCTGCGGGAAGAGACTTTGTCCGACTCTGATGCACCTGCATCACCTTGCATAGAACATATGAAGAAAAATACCTAAATAAAACCCCAACTAATAACAATAAATACTACAGAAAGAGCACTACACTAGAGGACAAACTGATTAGAGTTTGAGACTTCCCTGTGTAATTTGCTGACTTGAAATTCTGTTGACCTCTTTGCATCTCAAATGCCTCCGGTATAAAAGTAGAAATAGCTGCACTTTTTTTCCCCTCTTGGAACATTTACAACTTCAAAATTTATGACTCTAATGCATGTCTTCTGTTAAATGATTCAACATCAGATAAATCAGAGAATCTTGTTATCACAGGTAGAAGCTTTAACACATGCAGGAGAAATTTTACAGACATTCTCAATAAAGATTTTAACAATCAAACTCCTTTTACACAGTAATAGCAGAAACTCATTATGAGCACTTCACAAATGGAAGATTCTGTGCTAAATATTTTAGATTATGCTCCCTAATCCTCACCAAAACAAATAAACTACGAAAATCATGTGATCATGTATTTCAACACAACTACTTTACTCATGAGAAAATGAGACACAGGCTAAGTCTCTTGGCCCACCCAGAGTCAAAATTCAACCAATGTCTTTCCAACACTAAGCCCATGAACTTTCTGCCAAATAAATTGAAATTTTTATGTATTCTATATATGCACATTAAGTGGTATCAGTAGATACTATATTATTATGAATTTGTTGACACGGAGCATAATTAGTACTTTCAAATATTGCATGTATAAGTTTGGTTTCTTTCAATTAACTTTTAGACTTGAGGTTCAGAATCTTTTTTCTTTGTCTTCCCTACCATATATCAGGCCTTTTGCTAGCCACAGAAACATTGATAAGAGGACAAATATCATTCTTTCTCTCTAAAACTTGCACTTACATGGTGTGTATGTTGCTGGGGTTGGGAGAAAAGGGGGAAATGGTGTTCACAAGTGAGTAAGCATATAATTATTGTGGTGGGAAGACTGAGCTCTCTTCCATTTACTGAAGTCCACTATGTAATCCCTAGAATCTGTGAATATGTTATCTTATGTGGCAAAGGACAGTTTAGATGGTAGATAGAATTAAGATTGCTAATCACCTGACCTCACAATAGGGATTGGATTGTCCAGATGGGCCTAGATAGAATCAATAGGACCTTGAAGAGTACAAGAAAAGGCAGGAGAAGGGGTAAGGCGGACAACAGAGGAAGAGATAAGAGTTAGAAGAAGTGAGAAGGATTTGACTTGCTGTTGTTGGCTTTAAAGCTGGAGGAAGGGGCCATCATCCAAGGAATGCAGGTGACCTCTGGAAGCTGGAAAGGGCCAGGATGTGGATTATGCCCTAGAGCTGCCAGAAGGAATGCAACCTTGTTGACAGCTTGATTTCAGCTCACTGAGACCCGTGTTGTAATTTTGACCTCCAGAACTATAGACTAATAAATTTCTGTTGTTTTAACCCAGTTCATGAGTAGTGATTTATTATAGTAGCTATAGGAAACTAATAGAAATGCCAAGTGTTTTGAAGGCAGAGGTATGCAACGAGTATGTGTGTGTTCACGTGTGTGGCAGGAGCTGAGGGTGCAGCATCAGTCAGGAAAAAGTTTCCAGACTAATTAGATTCTAAGCTGGATCCCGAAGGATACATATGTGTTAGTCTTTTGAAGAAGAGTAGCATAGTGCTCCAGGTAGAATATATGTAAAGGCTTGGACATGAACGAGATTCTGCTTCTAGGGAACTATATTTAGTTGCCCAGGTAACTGAGTCAGAGAAATGCAAACAATGAGAGATAAAGCAAGAGGAATAAACAAAAGTCACGTGACTGAGCATCATAAATCAAGTTTACTGAGTCTAGATTTAATTCTAAGAAAAACAGTCATTAATGACTTTTCAATAAAGGAATGTCATGGTTTAATTTTAGGAGGAAAACACTCTGGCTGCTGCATAAAGAATACACTGGAGAGACAAAAATGTGGAAGCAGGGAGACCAGTATGAGGCGGTGGCTGCCATCTCTGGAAAAATAGTCACCCACACAAGGCCAGGGCATTGGAAATGGAGAGGAATGGATGTGTTAAGGAGGGTAGAATCAACAGAAAGAACTGGGTTAAAACATATAGACAGACAACTAGGCCTTAACAATAAAGAGGTGGGGAAGCAAAGATGAAGCCCAGGTGTCTACCTTAGAAAACTGGGTGAGACAGCCTTTCTCTAGGACAGAGAAACATGACCACAGGGCATGGGATTTCACTCAGAAAAAAAAATAAAAATTGGGTTTAAACATGTTCATGTGCATGGTCTGAGGAAGATTAGCATTTGGTCCTGTCCAAAATGTTTGCAGAGATATTTGGTCCACACCTAAAGGTTCTTGAAAGTTGCTGCTCTTCAAAATGCCTATGATATGGTCCTTGATATTTGGTTCTGTCAAAAACATCCACACTAGAAAATGTTCCTGGGTTCATACAGCCTACAACGTTTATTTATACTTTTGATTTACAGGATTAACACATAAAAACTACTATCATGTTTTATTGGTCCAATAATTGTGTCTGTATTGACAGTAATAACCCTTCTTGCCCCAGTAGCATAGCTGGTAATGGCACCCCGGGTTTAGTCAACAGGCCAGCACTTGAATCTTGCAGAAGGGCAGGATTTATAGTAAGTATAAACAAAATGTCTTCGTGGACATTTGGGACAGGACAAATTTCAAGGACCAAATTCAAGGACATTTTGGCATGGACCAAATGTCCTGAAAGGCTGAGAAATACCTGAGTGGACTGGAATGTCAGAAAAGTGTTTTGCAGGCTTTTGTGGCTCTGTGATGTTTTAGAGCTACACATTCCTGTGGGACACTCTGATAGCGTCTAAATTCTGGAGTACGTAGAAGGTGGTCAAGGGAAGATTAGCTCCCAGATGACTCCTATCTAAGCTTGGCAGTCTGTTTCTTTTAGTCTTGAAATTAGCCTTAGGATGATCAACAAAAAGTTGTTAGAAACCAATAAGCCAATAAAGTTCATCTTTTAAAATGATTGTGTTCTGAGTCAAAAAAAAAAAAAGGCTTTTCTAAAAATGGTGAGCTGTAAGATCATTATACAAATTTCTGGCCTTTTAATCACATACCTAGTTGGACATCAAGGTTAGATTAAGACTTATGTGAAAAGGAGGAGGGAAAAGAGAGAGAGAGAAAAAGAAGGAGAGAGAGAAATCTTTTTTCTAAATGACAACTGAATAAAGAAAAAGGTTCCTTTTCTTCAGAGATAGTTAAATAAAATATATCCTTGCAATGACTTTGAATAGCTTAAGGTTCTGGTGCAATAAGTATCCATTTCCAAGTTATTAGTGCTTTGCAAACATTTTTCACTGCCAGCTGGATTTATGAACAACAAAACGTTTATACACACATTTATTTCTGAACACCAGCAGATCCTAGTGAAACCTGGGACTATTTACAACTCCTTGCATCCTTCTAGGTGTGGATTGCAGATGTTTGGTTTCATTATTGATAATGTGTACTTGTAAATATATATGTATGCAGAGACTTGAAATTTTGGAACCTGTTTTATTATTCAAAATGCACTCACTATGCTTGTGACCCTTGACTCTGCTCAGTGTCCCTCTTTTCTTTTTCTTACATCTCCATAATGAGCTGACTTGCATTCTTTTCCCACCTGACCTTGTCTATATTATTGAGCTGAGAAGTTTTTAACCCCATGGACCCCAATCTTGCTGATTTCCCCTTTCTTCTACCTAAATCTGTATTCTGACACGGTATTTAATTTTCATCAAACTTTAGCTAGAAGAATGGGGAGAACATTTCTGGACTGAAAATCAGATTTCCTTCATTCCTGGCCTCGTGACATTGGCAAACAAGTTAGATAACATCTCTAAATCTCAGTGTCTTTATTTGTAAAGGAGGGGCAATACTACTTACCATAAAAATTTATTTTATAGGGAAATAATATGTTCTTTCTTGTTTTACAAAGGATTTAAACAGTGTATTCCCCTTCCTTTTATTCTCAGTTCCTGAGTTACTTTGATTCTGAGAATACAGCGGAGTATGGAGACGACAGCTGAGTGCAGCACATCAGGTTGTGGTACATGTGCTCCCAGGGATTATCTCTACACAAATGTGTAGCAAGAAATAATAGAGAAAAGAGGAAACGTAGTTTTACTTAACATATTTACCTTTTTGTATAACCCCAGATATGCCAGTCCAAGAACCTACCATTTTCAGGCTAAGATCTTGTTTTTTCTTTTTCTTTTTGGTTGTTATGATGCTTTTAGAAGCCTAAGCAACAAACACAAAACATTTTAAAGAAGTTGTTAACTGAAATAACTCTAACTTCTTCTCCATATTTATCTGGGTGTTACCATCTCTAGGATAGAAACCTAATAGGGTCTTTTTTTTTTAAGTCAGAAAGGTTTTCTTTTTTTTTAATATTTTGTTTATTTTTCTGTAGAGGGGAAGGGAAGGAGAGTGGGAGAGAAATATCAATGTGTGGTTGCTTCTAACGCGTCCCCTTCTGGGAACTGGCCTGCAAAGGCATGTGCCCTGACTGGGAATCTAACCATGATCCTTTGGTTCGCAGCCCATGCTCAATCCATTGAGATACACTAGCTAATAGGATCTTTTAAAATCAATAACAAGGATGACATCCATCCCAACAAATTTACTTAGCTTGTATCCATATCTGTGCTAAACTAAAATATTTGTATAAGAGATTACTCAATGCAGCCTATTCTCTGCTTTCTTTCATACCTGCCCAAAGTATGCATACACATATGTGATTTGTGAACCTCAATGCTTTCCTGAGACCCAGCATTGACCCAAATGTCTTCCTGGCTAGACTTTCAGGAAAAGAAGGATTTGGGGTACCTGGAAAATAATATCCTTTCCAACACTCAATCCTTTTCTATACAATCTCATACTGTAAAGGGCCAGTTGGTCAATATTTTAGGATTTCAAGACCATACAGTCTCTGTGGGATCTACTCATCTCCACTGAGGCTGCACAAAAGCAGCCTTAGATGAAACAGAGACAAATGAGAATGATCGTGGTTCTATAAAACTTCATTTACTAAACAGGTAGAGACCATGGGCCATAATTCACCAACTCCTGCTATAGACTCCATGGGGTTAAATTCTATGTTTGGATGTTATTCCCTTTCAATATGTCAAGATAAGATATGATAGTAGACTATCAAGGTCAAAATGCAGTTAAGGAAAATGGCCAGTGAGATGAGGAAAATTAGGACCAAGAAAAAGACAGACATGAATTTCTGACTCTAGTTGGAAAGTGAGCATGTCTGTAGGCTAAGCACCCTGCTAGGGATGCAGTGGGGTACCTCTCAGATTACCTGTGGGTAAGAACCAATTATTTTTTTCAATCCATTATGGATTGAAAAGATACACAATCATGCACTGCAATGGCCAATGGTTTTTAAAAATCCTAAATGTTTAACTTCATTTTCCACACTTATCTCAGCACGAACCAGCAGCAAACAGGTGACGACCAGTAGATATCCATGGCCAATACCCCAAGGATGGTAAGTGATGTGTAAGAAGGCAAGTCAAACTGGGTACGTTTCTGCCCTCAAGTTATGAGCACACTTGTTCACAGGATTCTCTGTTGCATTCCTTGCAAATGAAGATGCACATTACCCTAGCATCCGAAGTCTTTTATGATCTGGGTCCAGGCACGGTGTTTAGGGAGTGCTCTTCTCTGCATCCACACAGGACGACCTCCTGTTCCCAAATGTGTTCCTACATTTTGCCTTTGCTGATGCTATTCCCTAGTTCTCTGCTGCTTGGCAAATTCATTTTCAGAGTCCTTCAAACCCCCTCCATGAGGTCATATTTTCTCTCCACTGGAAGCAATCTGGTCCTCCACTGGTCATCCAGAAGACAGTGCATGCTTTTTCTCTAATGATGTTTGCTTTAAACAATATTTTTAATATTTCTAATACTTGTCTTACTCCAAGACTAATTCATGAACATTTTTTATACTAAAGCAATGTTTTATATATGATATAGTATTCCTCAGAGTACCTTACACAGAGTCTTTCATGAATGTCCCTTACAAGTTAGTCTACAAGTGACACTGAACTCACACCTTAAACATCCCTTCTGGTAGATCTCATTTTAATGTTTTCAGATATTTGCTCCTCTGCACCTCTTATCCTTTTTCTCTCTTTCACTTAGGATGAGGAGGCTTGTCAGCAAGAGGGCTTGGGTACCTACAACCACAGGGCACAGCCATCTACATCATCAAAAGCAAACTCAAGAGGATGCATGACTCACAGAACTGATGAAAAGGAGCCTGGAGAAAGAACATACAATTTGCAGCTCATTCATACTACTCTGCAAGTCACTGTAAAATACACATTCTATGGGGCAGAAGGAAGCCAACCACGGTCAGCATTCAGTTCAGCTACAGCCCGTGACAACTGTTTGTCTCCACTGAGATCTGTAAGGCTTTGCTTTAGGATGAAAACTTAATCAGATGCACTGCAGGGAAAAGCTGCCATTAGTGAGTGAGTAAACTTTTATCTCCACCAAAGCTACATACTTGCAGAATTATGAAACCAAACTGACATTACCCTAAAAATTAGTATATTCCCAAATGATTAAAAAAATGACAAAATTACACTGTTTTAGTGACACATAGGGAAAAACAGTTGAAAATTCACTTAGGTAATTTTGTATTATATTATTATTATGTCTGAAACAAATGATGGGTTTTACAGTCACGCTACATTTTATTGTTTGGTCTTTATATTTAACATATTTGTAAGGAAGCAAAATGCCGTTAGATAGTTTCTTGGCGTGTGGTTCAAACTTACGTCATCCATACAAGTATTCCTTTCAGATAAGAATGTTCACTGTACAAGTGAGTATGCCTTGCCTCTCAAATTCTCCTGCTGACTTCCATGGTATTAAGGAAAAGAGCCTACGGAAGGTAGAAATTCCATAATGTAGACATTGTACAAGATGGCATTCTTGCTTGCCACACTCACAGCTTCCTGTAGACGACCTTTCCGTGATGGAGTCTGGGAGGACCAGACCTATGAACTCTGGCTTTTTTGGCCTCTTTTATTGTATTTCACAAAGGATAATAACATTGACTGTCAGAAACTCATAAAATCCTTTCTTTTGATTATTTTAACCAAAAAAGAAGAGGATACTTGGGAGACTGGGTAAAACAGGTGACGGGGTTGAACAATACAGATTGGTAGTAACAGAACAGTCATGAGAATGTCAAAGATAGCCTAGGAAATAAAGTCAATAATATTGTAATAACACCTTTGGTGCCTAGAAATATCAGAGTGAACACTTTGTAAAGCATATGACTGTGAAACCACTATGCAATATAGCTGAAACTAAGACAAAATAATATAGACTATAAACTGTGATTAAAAAGTAAAAAAGAAAGAAAGAAAAAGAATGGGACTGTCTAAATGTGGGAAGCTAAGCAAAGGGCCAGAAGGGGTGCTATGACCTTTATTAGGTGTCGACTTGGGCAGGCTACACACCCAATCACTCAATCAAACACTAAGCTGTCTACTGTCACTGTGAAAGTATTTAGTAGATGGGATTAAGGTCCACAGCAATCGACTTTAGATAGGGGAGGTTATCCCAGATAATGAGGGTGGGCTTGATTCCATCAGTAGAAAAGTCTTAGGAGCACAACCCTGACTAACCCTGACTTCCCTGAGGGAGAAGTCATTCCCCAGTAGACCACGGCTTCCGCTCTCCCGAAGAATTCCAACCCGCCCTTTCTTTCGGTCTGCCCTACAGATTTCTGACTTTCCTCGCCAGCCCCTACAACCACGTAAACCAGTTCTTTGTAATATAATACATCCCTTAGTGTGTATCTCCTATTGGTCTGTTTTTCTGGTTGAACACTGCCGATACATACAGTGTACCAGGAAACCAAGGACCAGGGGTTGAGTCACAGTAAATGGAGCAGAAACATGATGAATTAAAAAAAAAAAAACATTCTTAGAGAAAGCAGCAAGGAGCAGTCACATAGCCCTAGCGGGAACACAGTCATAGTCTTGAACCTTCGGAGTTGTTGCCTAATGAGTCCCAGTCCTATTTCATCCCCATGAGAGCTTGGGTGTCTCCTTGAACTTTTTATCACGTTAACTTGAATGTATTTGTTATAACCAAACAGCCCTGACAAAAGCAATTATCACGTACCTGGTGTATTCTAAAAGAAGGCAAAATTGATACTTTTTTGAGACATTTTTCTATTTACTCAACAAATATTATCTATAATTTGTAAGATATACTGGAATAGGCACAATAAAGACACAAAGACGAATCTAGCATAGAGATCCAGTGCTCAGAAAGCCTGGTAAGGGAGATGACAGTTCACAAACATCTCCAGTCCACAACTAGAAGTGACATATGGAGCAGCCACGGCCTGTCCTGGTGAAATGGGAGTTCAGAGGTGGCTAGAGGATCAAGAAAGTCCCTTTGGAAAGAGAGCATTTGACCCCGGCCCAACTGACCCATGGCCGGCCTGGTGCAGAGCGCAAAAGGGGAGCCCTGCAGGTCTAAATCAAGCTAACAAGTTTAAACAACCTACATTGTTTCTGCCTCAACAAATACACTTTGGCCACAACAGGGGCAGTGAGAATTTACAATGACTGACTCCTAGAGCCTTAGGCTCCTTTTCTCCTCACCCCCAGTTCTAACTTGCAGCTTGAGCAGCCTTGTGTGTGCATATGGAGATACCGCAGCCTGCACATCCCAGCTCCATCCACACCTCCTGCAAGCAACAGCCTCGTGGCCCGCCTTGAGTCCAGGGTACACACACTGGCAGTGAAGCTCACCCTGAGGAGGACAGATTTACAAAAGGGGCCATTGAGGTAGTGGGTTTAGGGCAGTTTGGAGTGTGACTTAGGTGGGTATTCCCCTTGGCCCAATTGATCCCTCCCTCACATCCTAAAGAAAGTGCCAGAACGGGGCTCCCTAAGTTTAGATACAAATCAGAGGCCCCAGTTTCTGAATGTAACTGTTGAACTCTTTGGGGCGGTTACTTTAAATCCTCCATCAATCATCAAGTACTTGATATTAACAAGTGTGGAGTTCTTAGTAAAAAGATACAGTTCTTTTCTTCAAGTACAGTCATACGCCTCATAAAAATGTTTCAGTCAAGGACAGACTGCATAGACAATGCTGATTACATAAAATTATAATGCAGATAAAAAATTCTTATTGCCCAGTGACTTTGTAACTGTTGTAATATCAGAGCTCAATGCATTACTCACATGTCTGTGGTGCTGCTGGTGTGAACAAACCTATGACACCGCCAGTCGCATAAAAGTACAGCACATACACAATTATGCACCATACATAATATGTGATAATGATAATAGATGACTATGTTACTGGCTTATGCATTTATTACACTGTACTCTTCCTACTTATAAAAAAAGTTCGCCGTAAGACAGTATGCCACGTTACACCAACAGCAGACTCATCTCATACATATCATGTAAATTGCATCTCTTAATTATATCGTTTTCCTCTTGTGCTAATTTAATCTTGTGTTATTTTGTATAGTAACACACTCTACAGGCTTGTAGCCTACTCGCAATAGGCAATGTCACATAGCCTGGGTGTGTAGTGGTCAGGACCATGCAGATGTGTTGGAGTGCACGCTGTAATGTTCGCATAAGGGAAATCACTTAAGGACACATTTCTCAGAATGTATCTCCATTATTAAGCACTGAGTGACAGGATATATTCTGGAGAAGAGAAAATATCTCACTATCTCTACATATCCAGATTGACAACTGCTTAGTGACTATTTGTTCAGTTTTAACAACCTTGTTAAAATGCATAGGATCTATTCGGGTGGTGATGGGGTCAGGAAAGGAGTAATACATGAAGAGGGCACATTAGCGACAAATCAGAGGAACAAGAAATAGTTCATGCAGCAAGGGGGTGACTTCGCAAGGAGAAATGGATAATGGTTTTCGAAAGCAGGTAGAATCAATATTATGGAGAGCTTAAAGATGCAGGGGAGGGCCAGCCTAAACCATCTGTCTTATGTTCCTAGAAGGAAGGAAGGAAGAAAGGGGGGGAAGAAAAGGGACGGAAGCAAAGACTCTTAGTTTTGTTCATACCTAATGATATTTGACAAAGACACCTGTTAAAATTTGTTTTGTGTGTCCAATTATATTTTGTGCTGGAGAAGCAAAACCATGGTTAGAGCAGAAAAAAATGTGACCATCGGGGAACACAGGAGCACGTTGTTTTCTTTCCAGAACAGGCTTCATTTAACATTTATACACACACACGCACACACAGAGCCAAGAAAAAGGCATAATAAATGGAAAGTTCTTCTAACCTCCCAGGGAGCTGCAAAAATTGACAATGTCCATTAACTGCTCTGCAGATGTTAAAAGTATAGCAGGTTGTCCCACTGTGCAGCTGAGTAGACTCAGGGGTACAAAATCTCTTCTCTGACCTCAGAGTTCTGCGTGTGTGCGCTTGCGAGCACATGGGTGAAAACATGTTTTCTGAGAGAGAGATAAGACCTGGCTATAGAAGTAAATGGAGAAACTCAAAAGTTAACATTCGTGTTCATGTTGCTCACGTATCCATAGAAAGTGCTGCAGCAAATGCTCTGGGTTGTTCTTTTGTCTCTGTCCAGAGATAGAGTACCTCGAAAGCTAAATTTTTGTTCTCTCAGTGAAGTGTGTTAATCCAAAATGTAAGCAGTAAAGAGGGCGTGTTTATGTGAAAGACAGTCAATTTTCATGAGTGAGGTGCAATGACTTTACAAACACACATACCCAAACACATGCTACTATATAGGGGCAAATATCAAACTAATAATTATAGTAAAAATAACAGCTATACCTTATTGAGCAGTTACTAAACGCCAGAAATTGTGCTAAGCATTTTACACGCCTTATATCATATTGTATACTGATGCCAACTCAGTGTAGTATTTACATTGTATTATTATGCTAACAGTTCAGAAGGGGCATCTGGGACTTATACATGTATAATCTGTTGCCCAAGGTCACAAGGTAAGTAAGTGGGGAGCTAAGATAAAAGCAATGCAGGGGTCCAGCTTGGAAACAAGACTGTTTTACTCTCTGACATGCATAATTACAGAGGCTCAAGTGCTGAGTAGAAAGAGGCCTAACCTGGAACAAAAAGACCTAAATTCTAGCCTCAAACTTTCTTCTAATTAAATATTTGTCACTTTTATTACCTTCAGCTCAGGAAACGATCTTTGTTAGTTTCTTTAATTTCCTTCAAGGTAGGTCAGCTCACTCTTCCCAGGGGATTTTAATTATTATTTTTTAATTTGTGTTACTATTACACCCAGAATATCGATACTCCACATTCTTGCCAGATACCAGCTGTTCACTTTGGTATTTTAATCAAGAGCTAAATTATGAGAAATAATATTAATGTATTAATGTACCTTAAGAACATTCTATTCTTCTTTTATTTATTCCAGACATTTTTCCCAGACTAAACCAGGCTACTAGAAAGATCTGAATTTAAGCACTTTTTTCAAACCATAGCATTGTGATATGCCTTAGCTTTTGTTTAGAAACCACCATATGGTTTTTTAGGACGCGATAATATGTTGGTTAGAGGAATTTTATGGAAGCTGTCCAGTTCATAACTAAAGTTCCATTTTGAGTAGCCAATGGAGAAATTTGTCTTTGACATTAACCTAGAAAAGGCTATGTTGTTGCTAAGCAACCAAGGCACGTTGATCATAGAGGTAAGAAGTCACAAACCACAGCCCTTGGGAACACAGTCATGCCCATTTGCTTGTCTCTTGTCTACGTACGTCTGCTTTCACACTGCAATGGCAGAGCGAGTTATTACAGAGAGAATGGCCTATGAAGCTGAGAAGATCTATCCTCTGGCCTTTTACAAAAAAAGTCTGCCAATCCCTGAAGACAATGTGAATTTCAAAATGATTGTGTATTCCTTTTGCTTTAGTTGCAAGCAAAGTCTGAGTCGGATATTCTTGTCAATGTCAGTAACTGTAGAGAACGTTGTCATGCACATTCCTCTCTTCGATCTTCAATTTGTTTTACACTTCTTCCTTTCCTTCTTTCTATTTTATTTTATTTTAGTGTAGGGAATCTAATGGCTGTACATTGCCACTGTTGTACCTTGAGCGTCTAGCAAAATTACACTCCGCCATAGTTAGGTGTGGCCACTTGCTAACCGGCTAACTAAATGGGAACAAAGATTACAGGTCCATGTAAGAGCTAATAAGTGATTCTCCATTCTCTCTGTCTTCATGACCTGTTTTATTCCAGGTAGTAGAGATTCTCTTATTCTGTCTCAGAGAGCAGCTTATGCCGCTGAAGCTACCACCTTCCTCACATGGCCATGGAGCCTGAGTGTGAAATCAACCTGTTATTTTAAATTACTGGGGTATAGGGTCCACCAGCCAGCCTGACCTGATACATGAAGTAAATTTCCCCAAAATTATTTTCACAATTTCTGCAAAATTATTTTTGAAAAATTATAAATAGTAATATTAGCAGTTATAATAATATGAATGAGCATTCAGGGCTCTTAAATATTTTAGGACTCACATAACCCTTTGAAAATTTGTTGAAGCTAAAAGCTTTTCTTTCCAGAGAGAAAATAATCATATATATATGTATATATATATAAAATATCCATATATTTAATTTATAATATGTATATAGCAAGTGTTATACACATATATACTGTAATACATATATAATATGTATAGTGTACATATTACATGCATGTCAAACAAACAAATAAATAAGGGTTGTTTCAAACCCCAGTTCTGCCCCTAATACATTAGGCACACTTGTTCAACTTACATGAACTCTGAACCTCAGTTCTCTCATCCATAAAAGGTGATCTTAATACCTACTTTCCTTTGAAATTGTGAGGTAGAAATGTGATGACATGCAATTTTCTTCACAGTATTTAACATAGTATGTGTTCAATAAATGCTTGTTCCCTTCACCCTGTAATAATAGTGACAGCAATACAGTAAGACCGTCTTAGGTTAAACTAAATCCAAGCTGGCACAGGATAAAAGGAGGCAAGAATGTACCCCTTTGTAACATAGTGGTTTTAATCTAATAGCATCTATTACTCTTCACAGCTATGCAATTCTATCACTAGACAAAGGTCCCTTTTAAAGCAAACAGGTATCGCTGGAATAACTCACTAAAGCAGTTTTACCTCATCAATTTTAGAAGATCTGTTGCTACAGAACTGTACTTTCTATATGTATGTATTTGTCATCTTCGATTTAATATAGCATGTTAAATTCAAAGATTTCCCCCCTGGGAAATTTCAATATCAATGTCATCATGTAAAACAAGGTTTTTATTGCAATGATACATTGGGAAGATAAAGCTTGTGAACCTTTAGGCTTCTTCCTATCTTCAGTGTGTATTTCTGGTATATATGGCCATTTTAGAGGTTACTGAAATGAGTCACACAATCATAGTGGTTTGAGACAAATGGGACATTTATCTTTTCAAACCTAGCCCTAAACCTCATTATTTCATAGATGGAAAATTAAAACTGAGCCAATAGTACATGAGTTTAACAGAGGTAGTTACCTATGTATAAAAGGTGGGAACAGAAGCAGAACCTTCGAATCTAGCCATTCCACTGCTACTTTTCAATGCCCCTGTACTACAGTACCTCAGTTTACCAGACAGTTCTCCAAGAGAGTTCAGCATAACCCAGGGATCCCCAACCCCTGGGCCATGGACCACTATCGCTTAGTGGCCTGTTAGGATCTGGGCCACACAGCAGGAGGTGAACAGTGGGTGAGTGAGCAAAACTTCATCTGTATCTACAGCCTCTCTCCATCTCCTGCGTTACTGCCTGAACTCTGCCTCCTCTCAGATTAGCGGGGGCATTAGATTCTCACAGGAGTGTGAACCCTACTGTGAACTGTGTGTGTGAGGGATCTAGGTTTTGCACTCTTTTATGAGAATCTAATGCCTAGTGATCTGAGGGGGAGCTGAGGCAGTGATGCTAGCGCTGGGGAGCGGCTGCAAATACATTAGCAGAGAGGATTGACTGCACAGAGACCATAGTAAGTCAGTTGCTTGCAGGCTCATATCAAAACCCTATCAGTGAGTGGCAAGTGACAATTAAGCTTTATCTAGTGACAGGCTTTATAGTGGCAAGTGAGTTGATGCACTTCAATTGTATGGCTGCGTCTGGTGGCAGGCTTTAAGTCAGAATGCGACATTTATTTTAGTCCACATGTGGCCCACCCATTATTTTATTTGCTACTGCCATGTGCACCTCTTTCCTGCACTGCACACTTGCCTCAGTCACAGTCTTGGCCCACATGCTAACCCCAGCCAAAATGAGTAAGAAGCACATGTCGTCGGTGAGCTTCCTTGAAATGGGGCAAAGACCCAATGATGAGACAGCAGAACACTCTATGACTGCCAACAAAAAGAAAGCTGCATTTAGAAGAAAATATCAAGAGTCTTACTTAAATTACATGTTCATTGCAACAGGTGATTCACATTCTCCAAGCCCACTTTGTATAATATGTGGCTACTGGTGATCCAAGGAAGCCATAAAGCCTTCAAAAGTGCTTCACTGCCTGGAGACCAAGCATCCTTCATTAAAAGACAAGTCTTTGGAGTCATTCAAAGGAAATACTGTGAACATGAAGGAACAGAAGCAATCATTGAAGGCCACCACTTTGTCAAATGCATCTGCACAGAGATCGTCCTTCTTAGTGGCTAACTGCTTTGCTAAAGCTAGGGAGCCCTTTACTCTCGGTGAAGAGTTGATCCTGCCTGCTGCTAAGGATACTTGTAGTGAAATTTTAGGAGAGGCTGCAGTTCAAAAGATAGCACGTGTTCCTCTTTTGGCTAGCACCATAACTAGATGAGTTGATGAAACAGCAGAGGATATCGAGGCACAATTGTTAGAGAGGATGAATAAGTCACCATGGTACTCAGTCCTAGTTGAGGAGTCTACCGATGTGGACAACAAGGCAACAATGCTTGTTTCTGTGTGGTGTATTTTTCAGGAGGATGTGCATGAGGATATGTTATGTGCACTTCTGTTGCTAAACAACACCACAGCTGCAGAACTATTCACATCTTTGAATGATTACATACCAGGAGAACTGACTTGGTCATTTTTTGTCATATATGCATGGATGGAGCAGCTGCTGTGACTGGATGGCTTTCTGGTTTCACTACTCAGGTCAAAGAGATCACTTCTGAATGCGAGTCTACACACTGTGTTATCCAGAGTGAAATGTTGGCTAGCTGAAAAGTGTCACCTGAACTTAACATTTTGCAGAATGTGATTAAAATATTAACCACATCAAAGTACATGCTCTTAACTTACATCTGTTTGCACAGCTCTGTGAGGAGTGGACACAGAGCATACACATCTCTTACACACAGAAGTGAGATGGCTTTCTAAGGGCAGATCACTGGCATGAGTTTTTGACTTATGAAAACTGCTCCAGAGATTTCTTTTAGAAAAACAGTCACCACTGGCAGCACATTTCAGGGACACAGAACGGGTCACAAAACTTGCTTACTGGTGTGACATATTCAACTTGCTCAATGAACTCAATCTGTCACTTCAGGGGAAAATGACAACTGTGTTCAAGTCAGCAGATAAAGTGGCTGCATTCAAAGCCAAACTGGAATTATGGGGGCAATGAGTGAATATTGAGATTTCTGACATGTTTCAAACATTTACAGAGATTTGAAAAGAGACTCGGCCAGGGCCTTCTTTCTCCCACCCGGTGCACGATCACATATCTCAGCTTTCAGAAGAGTCTGAGCACTACTTCCCAGCCACAAAAAAAAAAACCCCAAACAAGGAAGGAATGGACCCTCAACCTATTTGTGAGTAAGCCAGATGAATCGACTTTGTCTATGCTAGAAGACAATCAACTACTTGAGACCGCAAATGACGGTGGCCTCAAAAGTATGTTCGAGACAACTTCAACTCTGCATACATTCTAGATTAAAGGTGGAAAATCCTGAGATTGCTACAAAAGCACTGAAAAGTCTGCTTGCATTTCCAACATCCTATCTTTGTGAAGCAAGGTTTTTAGCAGTTATAGCAACCAAAATGAGACTATGGAGTAGACTGGACATCAGCAACACACTTCAGGTGTCACTGTCTCCCATCTCCCCCAGGTGGGATCGTCCAGTTGCAGGTAAACAAGTTCAGGGCTCCCACTAATTCTGTATTATGGTGAGTTGCATAATTATTTAATTATATATTATGACGTAATAATAAAAGAAATAAAGTACACAATAAATGTAATGCACTTGAGTCATCCCAAACCATCCCTCCTCCCCACATTGTTTGTGGAAAAATTGTCTTCCATAAAACTGGTCCCTGGTGCCAGAAAGGATGGGGAACCCACAAGCCCAATAGGTTCCATTAAACACAAATGGTAAAAAAATTTTAGAGACCTGGTAGGCAATACACTGCTCCTGTAGCCACTCTCTTCCTTACTGACTCCTCGGCTCAGAATGAAAAAGCAGAATGATGTTTTACACAGATGCCTTCTTCCCTGAAGACCATCATCTTGTTTGGTACAGGTGCTCTCAGTGAGGCAACTGGAGAGACAAACACAGATAACTAAGAACATGTAGTTCATGATTGATTAACTCACCACCAGGTGTGTGGTTATGCTCACCTGAAGCAAATTTAAAGTGTATGCGTGTAAGAGAGAGAGAGAGAGGAGAGAGAGGTGAAAAAATCCTAAGCCTGAGGTGAACTCGGACTTCTGCGGGAATTTCACCCTGAGAATCATGACAGCCCATTGTCCTGTCTACCACCACCATTTGTTGAGCATTAATATGTAAAAAATATTAATAATTTACCACTAGGTGAAATAAATTGCACGCATTATTTCTTTTAATATTTTATAACACATCAAGTTTTTAAGTATACATTTATTTAATTATTGTGAATATTTGGTTATATGAATATTGTCTGGCTTACCGGTCAATACACTCCATGAGATGAGCGATTTTTCTTTCTCTGGTTTATTTCTCCATTTAGGTTCCACTATATCTCCAACACATGACAATACCTAATGAATCAACAAACACTGATGCTTAATAAATATTTGTGAAATGAATGAAGCACTGATCCATAAAGCAGAGATTTTTTTCACTTTTAATGAACAAACTGGAGCCTACAGAATATCTTAAACTTTTTTCCCCAACATGTTTGCACTATCACTTCTCTCCAAATTCTTCCTATTCTGAAAGGCCACCTACTAAATGAAATTAATGTTCATAATTATTGCTCAGTGAAGATACCTTTGCTCTATATTGTGGGGATGCTACTTAGAAAGATACAGCTTTCAATATGATTTCAGGCTGCCTCGTTTACTACTACCTGGGTGTCCCAAATGGCCATTTCTTCTCCGGAGTCTCACTGTCCACTCACAACCACGCCACCTTACTGCGCCACCCCCGCCATCACACCACCCTGAAGCAGTGACCCTGTGCTCCCTCTCTTCTCTCGTTGCCTTATTTCCTGGGGCAATTCCTTCCCCCACCATTTCTATTGCTGACGTAACAAATGTCCAAACCTGTATAGAATTTTTACGGCTTTATTTGAGCCAAACTAACCACAGCTGCCAGGAAGCAAAATCTCAATGGACTGAAAAAAATGGGCCTTTCAATGGCACTTTTGCTCTTTATTTTACACACCAGAATTAAGGGAGGAGGCCTAAGGAGGGTCACATGAAATCTATTGGTGGTAGATTAAGGGGGCAGGAAAAAGTAAAATGGGGAAACCTTTGGTATTGGGTAAAGAGTAAAATGTAGAGACACATACTTTTTACTTTGGTGGGTACAGGATGGTTAATAATGAACACTTATAGCACAAAGTGATGGTATTCAGGAAAAAAGTACAATTGGGGTGTTCTTTAGTCTCATGCTCTGGTGTCGTGGGTGTGCCTTGAGTGGGTCAGGAAAAGGGAATTACTCTGCCGTTAAAATGGTATGCTATCTTAGATGCAAAAAGACAATAGGCAGCCTCAGTTAAGGTAAAGATTGACCTTTGTCAAGGAAGTTACAGGCCTAGGATGTGACTACCCACCATGATCTGCTTCTAGTTAGGACTTTGCACATTCAGACCATCCAGCGTGGTTGCTTTTGGCCTCTGAGTTTGTAGGGCCTGCCGTGCTGGCTTCCCCTAAGCTTGGCGGATTTAGTGTGCAGCCTCTTTTTCGTCTACACGAAGACATTTTCTCTGTATCTTAATTCCTCTCCCCTCTTTGGTAGTTGGCTCTTAAACTCCTAAGTACAAACATGTCTGCTTTCAGCACGGCAGCTTGCCCTGATGGAGGAAAAAGCGCAGGAGATACTGTCTGCTAGAACAGGGGTAAAGGAAAGAGAAATTCAGGAAGAGTAAAGCAAACAAACATGAGCGGCTATCTCAAAGCGTGCTACTTCACTGTCATTGTTCAGCTCATCTTCCTCCTCGCCATCGTCACTACAGTTATTGATACTGAGGCGATGGCTGGAGTCTCTGAATCCCCATTAACGGCTTTTCTCAGAATCCTCAGCCCGGAGCAAACACTTTAGAAATGTTGTCAGGCTTCTGCAGCACAGATAGCCCAGCTTTGGAACTAAAGCAGGTGTGGGTTCAAGTCTCCCTCCCACTGTTCAATAGCCTTAGGTGTCTAAGCTATGGCTGAGTTTCCTCACCTCGAAAATGGGGATAAGCATGCTCGGGTTCCCGTTGTATAACAGAGAGTAAAGATTATTTACCAGACACAGTTCTAGCAGTTGTTTAATCAGTCCTAGGTAGCTGTGGTCAGAGGGGAGAGGATTACTCCTAGATCTCCCTGCAGCCCCTGATTCCTGACAGCTGCCTCTGCGGGAAGGCTGCGTTTCCGGAAGCTGGGATGCCTTGTTGATCTGGGTTATTCTTTGTACACGGCCCCTTATAAAGCAGCTACAGTCAATGCCCCCAACCTTACTGTCTTATTTAACATAACTTGCCTCTTGCAGAGAACCTTGGAAAGTAAATGCCAGAGGCTCTAAGTTCACAAATTAATTATGGGAACAGCAAACCCCAGGAAAGTCGTTGGCAGGAGGTGCCCCTTTAAAATGGCAATTTGTCGGCCACTGTTGGGGAAATGAAGACAGTAAGCCCCACAGCCACTTCCTCTCCCTTTGGCTTGGAGCACTTGGCTTTCATTTATGAGGCCATCGGGTTCAATTAAGCCTCTGCATAACAAGTTGTCAGTCACCATCAAAGCATCTCCTGGATACCTGTCAGAGCAGCCTTCTCCTTGTCACTTCAATCTCCTTCTGGAAACCTGTGAGCAGGATTTCAAGGAGCTGAGCTGGTACACATTGCATAACATTCTGTTTTCCTCTCCTTTCCCCGCTGCTGTTTTTCCAGAGGCTTCTGCCATTGCAGGTCGGGTCACAAGGAGTCAAGGGGGGGCAGATGTAGGAATCCTCAGGGAGTGCCCCTCTTGCTGAGCCTTGACAAGGACATCATTCGGGGAGACTGTGGTAACAGCCTGATCAGAGTAAGCAGCCCCCGGGCTGTGGCTTTTCTGAGTGTTCCCATTAACCCAGCAACTTGAAGGGTGGGGGGCAGGAGAAGGTGAAGGCACTAATCCCTAAGAGCAAAGAAAAGTACTGAAAAGTACTCCTTGGGTGGTAGCCTGAGCCACTAATAGGTTAGCTCCCTTTTTACCACCTTCAAGCCTCCGTGCTTTCCCCTCCCCTCTATCAGACACACCTGACAGCTGTCATCTGTGTATGTGGCACTCATTTGCAATTTCCCGAATTAGCTCAAACACCACCCTTTTGCAACCACTCAAGAAAGTATATCTGAATGCCAACGAGCGAGAGAAAGGTTATTATGCTGATAACGTTGAATCTGCTTCCTTTAAAACAAGGTAGGATATCCACAAACTTTACTACTCTATTATCAGTAACAAATTATTGGGACACACTTTATAAGGAGATCAAGGCATACTATTATAGCATAATGTTGTGGCTGAGAACTTTGGGGATTTTTAAGTTTCAGGACAAGAAAACAGGTTTTTTCTATCTAATTCAGCAAAGCATCACAGAGTAGAAAGAGCATGCAGTGAGAGCCATGCTGGGGACTTGCCTTGCGCATGCCTGTTCTTATCAGACACCATCGTGAGTCTACGATGGGCAAAGCTGTTCTTTTAAAGGAGCCATGTCCCTGGACTCAAAGGGCCTCAGTTTGCATCCCTCTTGTTGTACCCTGTGACCTTGGACAAGTTGCCAAAGTTGAACAACTTACGACCTTCAACGTCCTCATCCGTAGAGGAAAGAGATGCTTGGCTCAGAATTGGTATGGGGATTGAATATATTACCTAGCACATCGCTAATGATATGCTAGGTAATGGATTAACAGCTCTACCTGGATTCTCTTATATTTCACTATATGCTTGTTTCCTTTATACGATGAGGGGACTGAGGTGTAGGAATTTTATGACAATGTGTCTGAGCCTGGATTCACCTCCTGTAGTCCACTCTGGAGTCTTTTATATGCCAAATAATTATGCTATATCGTCTCTATTTGTTTAAATGAACAGCTATTGGCCATTCCCCACAACTTAGCAGAAATCTTTATGCGTATTAATGGTGTGAGGATTTCAAGAAATAATGGAGCAAAGGAATATGCACATTTCCTGTAAAATGGTATATAAGTGCACATAAATGATTATCATTTTTTATACTAAATAAGGAATTATAAAATTTTAGTATTGAATGAAACTTCAGAGACCTCTTCTTCTAGAAATTTATAATCACCGTCTCAGTAAAGTCCACCTTCAGTTTTATAGTTCTTCCTGGATGCCAAAGTTTGAGAGGCTTTCCTACCAAAACCAGATTTACAAAGTGAAATTTATTTATCAAATTAAAAAAAGTAGATGTATATACAGCTGTGCAACATTCAGATGCACATATATAATGCCCGAGTTATGACCATGTATACAGAAATATCATCCAAGCGAATTAATAGCAAACCAAGGTTTTCTTTAACTTTTCTCTCCATTCGAGCCTCTCAGTTTAAGTGAATTATTTCAGATAGGCTTCTCCTGATTCGTAGGCTAGGTTAGGTTCTTGTTACGCTGCATTTTTTCTTCTTAATACCTATCCACCCCAAACTGTTCTTACTTCTTTGTCTGTATGCAAGGTCTGAATATAAGTGGCTGGGAGTGGGCTATGTAGAAACTGTTTCTCAAGGCATCCATCTAATTCAAATCTGTATAATCCATTGGGACTTCCTTTCAGGAATGTCTGTCTGTGTCCTTCCTGGACCATCTGTGTGTGTCCTTCCCTCCCACTTCATTTAGAAATATAATAACAATAAGTTGTCCAGGATCCAGATGGAATAAAGGGAGACATCACGTACCCTCCATGCTTTGAATACGGTGTTCTCGCTGCTAAATGTTTATATCCTCTCTCTCTTCTGAACTTGGAGTCATTGAAGACTAGTTCAAACATTTCTCTTCTGACTCTTCCAGGGGAGCTTAGTTAGAGTCTCTTCCGGATCTCCACAGCTATCTGGTGCCTCTTTTGGAACCAATCCTGAGGGCTGGAGAAGTCATGATGTTTTTTGGACTATAGCGAACAGAAAGGGATAAATCATCTCTGACTGCCTTTGTCTTGCTTTGCTCACCAGTCTGCATTTCCAGTCCATCAGCAACTCTTCAGGGGATACAAACAGGAGTTTCAGTGTAGATTTTGAGTTATAGCAACTGGAGAAATCTTCTCTCTCTTCAAACTTAACTTAAACTATAGGCATATATTTTATATGTCAACCTATGTTACAATACAGAGTCTTAGGGCTTTAGGCATTTTAAGGTGATGCCAGATCACTGTTTCAATTAACTTTTCTGGGAAGTTTATAAGGAAAAGCCCTTTCAGAAAGGCAGATAGAGAACTGAAAACAATAACAACCAAATAGTACAGCTGTGCATATATTTCCACCTGTAGAATTATTCCTACTCTCTTTGGGAATCAACTTCTCTGATGATACAAAATTAGAATAAAGTTGCATATACAAAGAGGGACTAATGTACCCAGGTGGCAGTACATAAAGAACATGTCCTGAGTGAAGCTCTTACCCTATGATAGACAGTTGGATCAATATTTCAGATATGTCACAGTTTAGGGAGGTAGGAATTTTTCCCTCTTTGACAGGTGAGGAGATTATAACAAGGACAACAATGGCTAACATTTATTGAGTACTTTTATTGAAACTCTTTCCTAACTGGGTCATATGTTTTCACCTTTTACACATTAACTAATTTACTCCTCATAGTAACTGGTGAGATAGGTACTATTGTATCTACATTTTGTAAACGTGGGGATTCCAAGGTTGAACTATTTGTTCAGTTGGCATGAGGCAGAGCGGGATTTGAGCCTGACAGCCCAGATCTAGAATCCATGCCAGGGAAACTGGGGCCCAGAGAAGTTGGGCAAAATGCAGAAAATCATTTTTCTGGGTCTAAAATTCTGTATCTGGAATCCAGATATGTTTAATGATAGTCTTCTGTAATTTGTTTTTGATGTCACTTACTGATACAGGGTGCAGCCAAGAGGGGGGCCGGCCCAAAAGGGATTTGGAATGGGGCCCAGAACTCAAGGTGTCTAGGAAATATTAGAGAGACATATAAGATGTCCTCACCCCTTCCCCCGCACAGGTGTGAGTTGGGGGAAAGGGACACAGGGAGCAGGGCCTTTGAGAGCTGTTTTGCATAGCAACAGCTTTGCAGCTCACCTCTGGCATGGTCATTTGACATATCTATAGCCTTTAACTGGTTTCATAGATATGTTAAATAGCTGTGGCCACGCTCTGCACCAGGGGGATAGAAGTGACTTCCACCCAAGATGTAACTAGAGGGCAGGTCCCCTGAGTTACAGCGCCTGCGTGAGAGCTTGGAGATTTAAATCGAGATGCGGCAGCCATTGAGGAGAGAGCCACACGGACTTGGAAGACTACAGAACCCCTTGCAGCTTTGCAAGGAGCGGATCCACGAGGCTTGGCGAGACTGCAGACCCCCGCAGCTCTGGTGGAGGAAAGAAGAGGCTTTGCCTGGACAGCGACACAGCTGACAGTGCCAGCAGCCTGGGAACATGGACGTGTGCTGCTTTTCCTGACTTACAGTAGCCGAGATAAGGGCAGGGGGAGAAGGAAGCACTATGGCCATCAGTAGTTATCCTAAAGGACTTTGATAGTTGAATGGGGACATTGGGTCACTATTTTAAGTCTGTATAGCCTTAAATAAACCTTTCTTTTCCTATTCACAAATCTCTGGCATTGAGAGATATCTTTCTGATCTGGCAGCGGACAGATGAGCCCAGTAAGTGGTCCGGACAGTATTAGTATACCATCCTCCGGAGTCTGGGCCCCTGTGTGTATGTGACTGTTCTGTAACAGTTTTTCGACATCCCTGGGTGGGCCAAAATATTGCCCCCCCTTGGACCTCTGTTCTGTAACATTACCATTTTGCTTACCATGCTATATACTATTATTTATTGCTGGCCAAGCTAGATATACCTGGGTAATAACCTTTAATTCACATTTTCCTTAAAACTCTCTGTGACCTTAACAAATCACTTTCCTCCCTTTGATCCAAGGCCCTAGTCAGAAACTGGCTAAAAGATCTCCCCGTCCTCAGACTCTGTTCCAGCAAACTAAAGCCTCCATTTCTTCTATGTTGAATAAAACTGCCTTGGACTAAGGTTTGTTTTTTGTGCTGCCCATTCTCACTGTCTACTGTCCCACGTAAGTCCATTACAATGGACAGAAGTCCACTGGATTAATAAAAGAGCAGCTTCAGGGCCCTGACATTTCATCAGGGAACAAACAGTTCTTCAGGTTTGCTTTTTGCAGTTTTTGCTTCCCACAGACAAAAATAAACAGCAGAAAGAGGGGCTTGCCTAAAAGATGCTTGATTAGCACTTTCATTTTAAGCCCTGTGTTTAGACACACAAATCCAATTCAGCTTAGTTTCGTTGAGTGACATTAAGCTGCCTTTCAGAAACTTTTGCAGACTTAATTAGCTGCCATCAAATGATTGCACCTTCCCAGAAATTCTGGCCAGAGGACACATAAAGTATGCAAAACATTTACATTGGGACAAATCAGATTACTGTGTAGGAGTTCCTTGCCATCATTCTATAAGAAGACAATGCTTCACATTCTAGATGGAAAAGATAGAGTTTGCCATATTATAATGCTGATTGCATCCTACTGCTGTGTTGTGTTTACTTAAGATTTAAAAAGTGCTAAATTAATTGAAATCAACTGAGATACCGCTCATCCAAATGATGCAAAGTCCTACGCATCAAATCAAATATCATGAATAAGTTCAATAGTAGTAAAGACTCTTAGAGGTAGGTGTGTTTTTGCATTTTGCTCTAGCTTTCAAGGACATTAAGTATCCTACATAAGGTTCTAATTGAAATGTTAGTTGGTTGATCATACCGGCAATACAGGTTAATTATCAGGTGGTAGCTGAATAATTACCTAGCAATTGGCTTGTTAGATTAGTGTTATAATTATTTTGGCACTCTTCACCAAAACACAGTTGTCCTTGTTAAGTACTTATGGATTCACTGGGCATTATTAAGAGGAGGCCTTGTAAAGGTTGAAAACAAATAGTGATCATAGCCCTAAAGTCAAGAGAAATAAAAGAAAGTCCACACAACTCCCCCGAAAATGTAGTGAGGACTTTGTCTTGGACATACTGTATATTATCCTATTTTACACAGCATGTGGGAATATACTGAGAGCAAATAGGAAATTAGGTGATCATTTAAATTTCAGTGGTTCCTATGAGAAGAGTAGTAAAGAAGAAAGCACAGACAGAGGAAAGGGGGCACAGAGGGAAGAAAAAAGGAGGGTTGGGAAGAAGAAAGTGGTCAGTACTGATGCACAAACATACAGAAAGTCAGAAGATAGGGTTTGCAGGATAAAAGAAAGGGTTGCTAAACACAGATAAAAAAATAGTCATTGTGGTAAACGGAACAACCCCTTCCCAGAAGGGTATCCATATCCTAATCCTTGCCACCTGTACATGTTGCTTTATAATGGCTTCACGGGGCCTTGCAGAAAGGATGGTGACTGTCTTGAGATGGGCAAGTTATTCTGGAGCATCTATGAACCCTTAAATGCCGTCACATGTATCCTCAAAAGAGGGAGACAGAGGGAGATTAGAACAACAGATAGAAGAGAAGACAGTGTGAGCGTGAAGGCAGAGGTTGGGATGATGCGGCTACAAGCTAAGGAAGGCCAGCTGCCACAGGAAGCTGAAAGAGACAAAGGATAAAAATTTCCCTACAGACTCAGACTAAGTGTGGCCCTGTCTCCACCTCGATTTTGCTTTGTGATACTGATTTTGGTCTTCTGGCTGGAAGAACTCGAACGGGATACATTTGTGTTGTTGTAAGCCACCAAATTTGTGGTAATTTGTTACAGCAGCCATGAGAAACTAATACAGTCGTTTAACTAGTCACAGTTTTTATCTTTTGCCTCTTAGTACCAGGTGCTGCACTGAACACCAGGAGCCAAAAGAGGTGCCAAGTGGAGAGAACAGCAAGCAAGCTCAAACAAACACAGACATAAAAACAAGATGATTTTTGTTAATGATGGAGTCAGGGAAATACATAAGCAGAAACCCGAAAGCACTTGATGGCAGACAAGGGGCAGTATGGGTGGTCCGAAGGGCCTCTGAGGGGCTAATATTTGAGCCAATCTTGATGACAGCGCATTTTCTAACTTCATGGCAACCACCATCAATTTTCATTCTCAAAACAGCATTTGAAGATAATAAGCATGACCCATATTTCCCAGAGGCTTAAGGGCTAAACTGTCTGAGCCAAGGATACAGTGTTAGGAGGGGTAGAAAAATGATTCACAGATGGAGAGCAAGATGACAGGGGCAGGGGGCGGGGGGGGGGCTGCGGTGGAAGGATTGAGCAAAAAGGAAAAAATAAAGTGGCACAAAAAGAAAAAAAAAAGAGATTCAAGCTCAGGTGGGTCTATGCTGAACCTTAAAATGCTTTCATGTGACATGCAGGTGAAAAGAGAAATTGCCTGGCATAGATTAAGGTGTCAAAGAAGGTTCTTCCAACTCTCTTGAGTGAAGATACTAGACTTTCTTTTAAGGCCTCCACAATTTGACACCGCATGTTACCTGGGTCATAATACATCAAGTTCTCGATGGCATCAACAATTCCCAGTGTCAACAGGATGCTCCCCGATGTTCAGAGCCAAATCTACTACCTCCCTGGGTAAACGAGAATCCATGTCAACCATTAACTACTCTACTTCTTTCCCTTCAGTTTGACTCAGCTGTTCCTGAGGAATCTTCCTGACACTTAAGTGGAAATATCGTATGCAGATGAATGAGGCAGGCAGGTTAATGCCCTGGGTGAGTGGGGAAAAATAGGTTGTACTGGCTCAAGGCCCGAGGAATCCTAATTTGCTAGTTAGGGCCTTTGGTGTGATTAGGCTGTGCCAAGAGAGCGGCATTCTGTTCTGTTGTGCAAACTCCAGGGGATGTCTGGCCGCAAGGCCTGTTGGAGTCGTTACCAGTGGGCGAAAGCCAACATGAGGCGCTCACGCCGTGATTGTTAATGGCAGAGCCTGGCTGGCTACAGAGGCTCCCAGGGGAAGCCTACAAGCCTGTCAGGGCTTGTCGGCGTCACTGTGACAGCTGGACACTCAGGAAGCAGCTGTGGAAAAGAAGAGCAGATAACCAGGCCTCCAGGAGAGGCCTGTGCTTTGGGGAATAAGGCCGGGAAGATGGGAGGATGTGGCTCACATTTCTAGGATTTGTCCACAGAATGTAGTAAGTTTCAAAAACACAGACAAAACATGTATACCAAAAGCAATTCTTGCCAGAGTGAAGGGCGGTTTTAGAAAACGAGACCTTCACCAGAGCTTAGATTGCCTCAAAGAGAAGTACAAACAACAATACCAACGGCAAAACCATAGCTAGCATCCATTCTGTGATTTTTCCTGCCTGGCTCTGTTGCATTTTAAGCATATGACTTCATTTAGTCCTCACAACAGCCCTAGCTCCCTTCTATACTTCAGGAGCATGTGAATGTGGCATACCACTAAAATGAAAATGCCAATAACTTTAAGAGTGTTAAGTTATGGGTAAAGTCAAGAAGTGTATTATTACCTACACTGTGGTTCAGGGGACCTGTGGAGTTAGACCACAGGCACTGAGTCCTGCTAACCTGAATTGGAATCCTGCTTCCACCACATTGCCGTAAGCAAAATATTTAACCTCTGCTAAGACACAGTTTTCTTATCTGTAAAATGGAGATAACACTAACTGTGTTGCAAGATTGCTTGGGTGGTCAATAGGATATGACAGATAATGTACTTAGAGTACTTTATAATAAATAACAGTTTCTGGACAGATGGGCATTAAAGCTATAGTATCAGAGATGCCTGGGCACCATCTCGGTGTCTAAGGCTAAACTTCTCTCAGTCTGTTTGTTCACTTATATAATGAGGCCACCGAAGCCCGCATTATGGGTTATGAAAAGAATTGATCACATATATTAAGTACTTTCTAAAATATCAGTCCCTATTGAAATACTGGATAATTTTCTTAATGTTATCCCATTATTTTTAAAAACTAGGAGTAAAAAGTGCTTCGTTGTGAGGTCCGTTGTGAAGATTGGAGAAGGAACATGTCACCTGTCTAGCACCTAACGTGGCACAGCCTTGTTACACAGCCTTGCACTGAATTAATGCCAGTTCTCATTTAGAATCCATTAATCCAGTTCTCATTTAGAATTCAGTGATCACTGAAGAATCACGTGTGCACCACACCTCAATCTCCATCAGAGCTTTCTCTTTTAATTGTGTAATAGTTTACTTCCTATTGTATTTTTTCCCATCGCCGTTTATTCCCGTTCTACCCTCTTCTTCCTCCACCCAGCTCCCTCCCCGCCACAACCACCACACTGCTGCCCACGTCCATGAGTTCATTTCTTTATTACTTTTTGCACGATCCTTCCACTCCCAAATCTCCCTCCCCAGAACTGTCGGCCTACCCTGTCTCTATGAGTCTGAATGTATTTTGCTTGTTAGTTCAGTGACTCTTTTAATTTTTCTTTTTGTCTCTGAGAAACATAGAATTGCACTAGCCACCCAACTACTGCCTTGTTCAAGATTGTTTTGCAACTACAAGTCAGTAAGGTAATACTTGGCCAAACTTTAGCTATCTAGTTCATTTTCTCAGGAAAAATCATAATAAAGCTGTCCCTGGAGGACATCACTGCACACAGTGTTTGGACCTATTTACCCTCTGACTTCTGGGAAGGAGCACGGCAAGTCTCAGCGGAAGAAAAAGATCAGTGGGGAGCTTGTGCTTTTTCGTAAATAATTTATGGACCGTTCCCCTGTGCTGTAGTTAATTTGAGACAGTTGGGAGAAGGTTGCTCTGGGTTGTTAAATACAAAAACACCCTCTTTCAGCTGACTGAGTCTGCCACAAGCTAGGTCATCTCGACATTCAACAGGAGGAAGACATCCACGGTTGTCTGATTGGTACTTGCTGGGTTGGTAATCCCCATATGCAGCTTCTAGAAAAATCAATAATCACACACGAGGATCTTTGGTATCCCAATCAGCTCCTCAAAACCAGCTAATGCTCTGCATACCTGCAATGTGGATAAAGTTAGAAACAGCTCATTACCAGAAAAGGTGCTGTTGAGAAGTGTTGGTCGATGGTTTTTATGATAGCAGCTGAAATGCTACATAATATTTAATTCTATCAGTTTTGATGAAGGACTAATTAAACTGGGGAAGAGCAGAATAAACAAATGTGAAATAAATGTCTCCTCATAAAACCAGGACCTCAGCTACTCTGTACAAGGCAGAGGCTCTGACTTTCAAAACACTGTAGCTGAGTAGATTGTGGAATAACAGAAAAGACATGTTTTCCGTTTGTTTGCTGGTTGAAATATCATTTTAAGCGCCCTAAAATTCCAGTAGTGTTCTTCTCTTCAGCTCCCTTATCCACATATGGTTTTATAGGGGAAAAAAATCAGACGAGTTACGTGAGTTACCAGCCCAAATTTACGCAACTACCGAGTCATAGAGCTAAGACGGGGAGGGATCAGAGCCACAGAATCAAAGCGCTCTTGATTTTTCCACTGCAGCAAGTTTGCTAACTCCGTAGTGATCACTTAGGTCATGTGGCTTATTTTATACACGTTCAAACACAGACCCACGGGGTTTAAATGACTTCCCTCAAGTTTGCCAGTTGTGAGAAAACGGTTTCTGGTGTGTCTCAGGCAGCTGGTATTTTCCAGGCCTGCATGCACTATCTTCCTTCAGAGAGAGCTCTCCAAACACCATGTTTACCAATCTCCAGCACACCCAAACTCCTTCTGAGACTTTATGAGTCACTTCTGACTCAGATGTTTCACTATTCATGAGAACTAATGAGATGAATTCTAAGCAGACAGAGTAACAGAAATATCTCATACAATTCCAGCTACTACTGCTTGATAAAATAGACTGGTATGTGTCCACAAGACAGCCAGGAATAATGACAGAACTTTACAGGTGACAATATACGAGGACCAAGGTTTAGGATTTAGGGAAATCCTTATGCTGGAGAAAAGTTATCGGAAACTCTGAGCAAAGTAAAGAGTAGTGATCTTCTCAAAGAGAGATTAACTTCATTCTTTATGTCTATATTTTTAAGAATTAATGGAGCAAGAAGTTTTGAGAGATAAATTTAGACTTAGTATAAGAAAAAAATAATGTTCTAATAAACATGGTCAACTATAGGTGCTTCAAGAATGAGCACAGAGCCCTGGCTGGTGTGGCTCAGGGGACTGAGTGCTGGCCTGAGAACCAAAGCGCTGCTGGTTTGATTCCCAGTCAGGGCACATGCCTGGGTTGTGGGCCCAGTGGTGGGGCATGCAAAAGGAAGCCACATACTGATGTGTCTCTCCCCCTCTCTTTCCCCACCCTTCCCCTCTGTCTAAAAATAAGTAAGTTCTTTATTTAAAAAAAAAATGAGCACAGAGCTACTGAGAAGAAACCAATGAGCCCAGAGACACAGACCATGTATTAATGAAGATGCAGCCACGGCTGGTCATTTATTCTCTCTTGGCCTTGGGTTTTTTTCTTCTAGTGTAAAAGCATGCTGTTGGAATAGCTTTTTAGGGTTACTTGCAGATGTAAAATTTTAATTTTATTCATAATAATAGTTGAGGTGCTTACATAGAGGGTGGACCACTGTGACTTGAAGGTATCATAAGAGACTTATTCATAAAATATAATATGGAACTAAATTTACTTTAAATTTGTTTCTCACTCTAGGATTCAATTGATTTAATCTAAACTAGGTTATTAACCCTTTCTTGAATGAGATATTAACTCTGGCATAATGAACTATTTCACATTTATCATCAATCTTAACAAAAATTATAGTTGAAATGTTTATAAGGAGAGAAGAGGGGGGAGGAATAGAAAAGTAAAAAAGAGAAGTTTTGCTCTCTTTGTATGCATTTTTAGATAAAATTACTGTAAAGTAATTTTACAGTTATGATACCTTGGCATTCTTGACCTAGAGTTAATTAAGGAGCATGTGCAATGCATGGCTTGTAACTTGGCCATAAAGAATATGACAATTTTACCATATTTCTAGTGGTACCATAATGACAATCCTGCTGAGCACCAGAAAATCTCAGCATAGGACCCTGGACTCCACCAGGAGAAATTCCGCATTCACGGTATCTGAAAGTTCTACAGACAGGACACCTCTGCTGTCATTTTTCCCCTGAACAGTTCCGTGTATTCTTTGCTGGTTTGTATCATTGATTCTGATTCAAAGGCTAGACCTCTATGGATAAGCATAGGAATTGAATGTGCTCTTGTTTCTTAGCTGCCAAAGAGGCTGGCAAAATGAGTGTCTGGCATTTTCAGTTTCTAAATGGAGGTGGGGCACTACCTCAAAAATGTGAGGCTTCTCCAAATAGAGGACAGGATTCAGATGCTAAGCAGACTGAAAAAAATGGAATATCATCGCAGCCACGAGAGCCACACAAAGCAAATGTTTTAAGGAAAATGAAACAATCAGTGTTATCCAATGCAGTCAAGAGGCCAAAGGAAATACAATACGAGGTGATGCTTTTGCATTTTGCAAATATTGATAAAAAGGTACTGAAAACTTTTATGAGCGATTTCAGCACTGTTAGAATCAGAAGGCAGGTGTTGTAAGTTTAGAAGTGAATGCGACCAGAAGAATTATCATAAATAATCAAAACACAGTCTCCCAGACTATTGAGTAAACTCTAGAGTGGGCAGATTCCACATTTTATTTTCACCAACTCACAGGAAGTTAGACCTACTGCCCAGAGGTGCTTGCTGTGCTCAGCTCTCAGGAGGAAAGAATTCATGGATAGAAATGGACCTCACGCCTTTTTAATATGTGTTATGCCTACCACCTCAGTGTGCCTTTATCTGCTCCCAGTTACATTCAATCTTTACAGCTTCTGCCATCTTGATAGGTAATGGCACATTCTCTCTGTACTAACATAAGACAAGGAAAAGAGGTTCCTATGCCCCTGCAAGGAGACTGAGATACTACAAGGGCTGCAGAACTTCTGCTCTTGCCTAAGTTAGTCTCACACTCAGTTACTATTCTTCCACCAGCTCAGCCACCACCACTCTCTCCACACCATAGCCTCGTGAGACATTTTTCCAGTTTGTTTCCAGTTTTCCTGTTCTATTTTGTTTATTCTTCAAGTAGACCATTGTCTTATTTTTTTCCACTTCTTCAATCTTACACATTGAAGTTCACTCTCAATAGGGTTCAGATACAATTCCCTTTGCTTCTTAGCCTCCATCCAGAAGTAAGACTTGCACAGTCCCTTTAAAGTGCCAGTAACCAACGTCCCCGAACTAACAGGTTTCTGGATTTTTCCCAGGAGAAGTTCAAGCAAACTGTTGATAAGGTTACTATTGTGTTCATTCACTAATTAATGTAATCATTCAACAAATGTTTCTAGAGCACCTATTATGTGTCAAGCATTCTTCTTTACTCTGTTGATTATTCCATTTTTGTACTTTTTATGATTTATCACAAGAAAGTGTGCTCATTAAGTATTTGCTGAAAGAATCAATCAATCAATAAAAATTGAGGAGACCTAGGCAATACAGAGATGGTATCTTGGAAAAATAATCTAATATTGCAGGTTTGGTAGCTAAAGTAATTAGGTTAGATTAATTAATATTAATCACCAATGAAAATATGTCTCACAGACAGATCAGTGCATTGGTGACACAGAGAGAGACATTCTTACTTGCTTCATGTAGATGCCATCAGTAGGGATGAAATGCAGGCTGGAGGCAGCCACTGAAATTCTCACAAAATTGTAGATGTCAGGAAGTGAAATGTCTAATGTCAAGCAAAGAGGAAGTGTCTGTCAGAGCATTCTGATGAGGCCTGGTCTCTGCTCCTGGTAATGATAATGAGCTCGGAGGGGTCTCAGAGATCAGAGTTCCAGGAGGCAAAACATCACTTGGGGAGTAGAACACATTTAATGGCAAAGAATTAAGATTAGCAAGTTATTAGAATGCCAGGGATTTATTCCATGAGAAAAAATGCCAAAGAGGCAGAGTTATACAACAAAACCAGTGGAATAGGGGATAGAGACCAGTCAACATAGTAACGTTTTTGTAGCTGATGCAAAGAGTGAGTTCTTAGTAACTGTTAAATCTGAATCTGAATTCTGCAGCAAAGAGAAAAATCAGAATGAAAAGAGATAAATATTAATTTATGTAAACTATTATTGAAGATTTAGATATCTATCCACATTACAGTGATAACTGTCAAAGTTACAGACAGCATATGAAAAGCTGATGTAGGAGAATAAATATTACACATTAGTGGATTTTAGAATTTTTTGGCCTATCTTTTCCCTCAACAAAAAAACTCAATGCTTTGTAATAGAAAAGTAAAAATCATCATTTCAGTGGAAGTTAATCATTTAAAGCTGAGTTTTGGAGCATAATGAATCTGTGTTCAAGACTTGGACTCATCCCTTACAAGTAGTTCATTACTCATCTCTTTAAGACTCAGATTCCTGCCTCAGAAATGGAGATCACTGTAGGACCCTCTCTTATGCACCAAAACACTGCTATCCAACAAGTCCTGACCACCATTACTATTAGTCCTCAGCTGTAATTGAAAGGAGACACAGCTATCATGTTGTCCTGCTCTTTAGAAAGCTTCTTAACCACTCTTCACCTCAGTTTCTTCACCTGTTAGATCATGACTATATTAAATCTTAGCTCACTGAGTCAATATGAAGTTTAAATACTTTTTAAAAATGATGCTAGGCTAATAGGAAAAAATGAAACGACCAATATAGCAACCCATATAGACACAGGAAGCACTCTGTAAGTATCAGTTACTTAGACTGTGAAACAGAACAATTTAATTTACTCTTCCCATTCTTTATCCCCCTCTAAATATCTCATGATATCTTCTGAACCTTTTAGTTCTAATCTACTTCAATTTTCCATCTTTTCTCCCTTGGAAAACTACTATTGCCTCCTAACTGGCCCCCTACATTTAATTTGTTTTTTAATATAAAATAAAAGATTAAATTGTAAATATCACACACAGAAAAATGTGAGACTCCATACCGTACAATGTTATTACAAATGAGATACACAGATAGCAAACACTCAGATCAAGGAACCTAGAAACACCAATATTCCATGAACAGCATTCCCCCCCACCCTTCTCAATCACAGTTCCTTTGTACTTGGCTAACCATAACTACTTTCTTAACATGTAAACAAATCTATTTCTTGCTTTTTTTATTGTTTTATCACATGCATATGTATCCTCATGGAACTTTATATTAAATACATTGTCCAATAGGAATTATTGCATGCTTGGATTTTTCATCAGTGTTATATCTGTGTACTTCATCCATACTGTCATGCGAGCTATGTTCTATTCATTTTAGTTATGGCCTAGGATTCAGTTGTATGAACATATCACAATGTGTGTATTCATTCTATTGCTGATGGACATTTGGATTATTTCTAGTTCAGGGTGACTTCAAAGGATTCTAAAGGAAATAGTTTTGAATTTAACCCTTAGTACCCACCTCACCTGCAAACACTTCTGCATACATTGGAATTCCAGGCTGTATGTAATTTAAAATTTACTGGATAATGCTGAACTGGAAAGAAATGTATAAATTCCTAGAAACATTCAACCTACCATACTGAACAGACCTATGAGTAGTATGGAGGTTAAATCTATAATCAAAATCTTCCCCAAAACAACAACAAAAACCCCAGGACCAAATCACTTCACTGGTGTATTCTACCAAACTTTTAAATAAAAATGAATTCTAAGAACCATATGATTTCATTCCTATGTGGCATAGAAAACTGAAACTCATAGGCACAGAAAACAGCATGGAGGCTACCAGAGGGAAGGGAGTAGTAGGGGGTAATTCTATCATTAAGTACATAGTGATAGAGATGGTTTCACTCTGGGTGGTGGGCACACAAGGCAACATACCGATCATGTATCATACAAATGTACACTTGAAGCCTATATGATCTAATTAGCCAATGTCACCCCAATAAATGTAATTTAAAAATTAATACTAATCCTTCTCAAGGTCTTCCAGACATTTGAAGCAGGGATTTTGTTAGGCTAGCATTAGCCCAATTCCAAAAGCCAGATAAGAGAAACCATAAGGAAAGAAAATTATAAACCTATATTTCTGATGGCTACACATGCAAAGAAGGTTCCTCAAGAAGGTTGGCAAATTGAATCCAACATCATATTAAAAGTATCATACACCAAGATCAGATGGTATTTACCTCAGAATACAGGAATGGTTCAACATACAGAAATCAATTAATGTGCAAACCATATTAACAGAGTGAAATATAAAAATCAAGTGATTATCTCAATAGATACAAAAAATATCATGTGGCAAAATTCAATACCTTTAATGGTAATAACTCTCAATAAACAACAGTCTAGGTGCAGAAGGAATGCACCTCAATATAAAACAGGCCCTATGTAACAAGCCCACAGATAACATAATAACTTAATGATAAGAAAGAAATGAAGACTCTTTTTCTCTCTGATCAGAAACAAGACGAAGATGCCTACTTTTGCCACCTCTCTTCAGTATAGTACTTGAAATCCTAGTCAGAACTACGCTAGGACAAAAAGTAAAAACCATCTAAATTGGAAAAGAAATAAATTATTTCCTGTTAACAGATGATATGATATTATAGATTAAAAAACCTTTAAAGATTCCTTTAAAAAACTATTAGAACTAACAAATTCAGTAAAGTTGCAGGTTACAAAATCAATTTTGGTTAATAGCCAAAATGTGTAAGGAACTCATGCAACTCAGTAACCCAAATACCACCAACCCAATTAAGAAATAGCAAAGGGCCTGAAAGAAAATTTTGAAAGAAGACATATAAATGGCAAACAGGTATGTGAAAAAGTGATCAATATCAATCATCATCATCAGAATAAAAATCAAAACCGCAATGAGATATCACCTCATACCTGTTAGAGTGGCTGTTATAAAAAATAATAAAAGTGTTGGTGAGGATATGGAGAAAAGGGAAACCACATAAATTGTCAGCAGAATTTTAAAGTTGTGCAGCCATTATGGAAAACAGCATGAAAGTTCTTTCTAAAAATAAAATGAGCACTACCATAGCATCCAGAAAGCTCTTTTCTAAGAGGTGCATACCCTCTGAGAAGGAGAAGATACATACCTTTGGGTATACACTCAAAGGAAATGCAGTCTACGTCGAAGAGATATCTGTGCTCCCATGTTCGATGTGGCATCATTTACAATAGCCAGACATGCAGACAACCTAAGTGCCTGTTGACACAAGAGGACAGAAATTGTGGTGTGTACCCATAACGGATAGTATTCATCCTTCAGAAAGAAAGGAGTCCTGCCACTGGCAACAACATGGATCCACCTGAAGGACATCACGCTGAGTAAAATAAGCCACACACACACCTGCAAATTCTCACTATACAGGGTCTGGCACAAGTAACGCCCCATTTTTATTGTAAAATCATACCCATGTAATCTGGTAAGATAACAGTACCGCACTCGAGCACACCAGATGACATTTGAGGTGGAATGATCAAACTGCTGTCCATCTCGTGCGAGATATTCACATACCCTACCCACCACACTCAAGCAAGCCTTACTTCTGCCAGACCCTGCATGTGGGAGCTAAAAATGTCAAATACATAGAAGCTGAAAATAAAACAACAGTTACCAGATCTGGGAAGTGGGGGAAAATGGAGAGTTATTGATCAAAGGATAAAAAGTTGCTGAGATTTTTTTTGACAACTTTAAAAATCTACTGTACAGCATGGTGATTATAGTTACTAGTACCATAATAAATACTGAAAATTTGCTAACGGAATGGAGTTCAGGTGTTCTTATCACACACTAAGAATTGTAACTATGTGAGATGGTATGTTAATTAGCTTGACTATAGTAATCATTTCACTATGTATATCAAATCACTGTGTTTTACACCTTAAACATATACAATTTTTATTTAAAAATAAAATAGCAAACAAATCAAAATCTAAAAAAAATGCTGCCTTTGTAAAATTCAAAAAAATGAAATTGTATTCTTATCTTACACCATACCTAAAAAAACAACTGGATTACAGACTTAAACGTAAGACCTGAAATTATAAAACTCCTATTAAGAAAATATAGAGGAAAATCTTTATGACACTAGTCTTGTCAATGATTTCATAAATATGATGCAGAAAGCACAGGAAACAAGAACAAAAATACGCAAGTGGTACTACCTTAAACTAAAAATCTTTTGCACAGCAAAGGAAATATTCAATAGAGTGAAAAAGCAACCAATGGAAACCAAGGAAATATTTGCAGACCTCGTATCTGATAGGAGTTTATTTTCAATATATGCCAAACACCTATAATTTTATAGTAAAACAACAACAAAGAGAAAACCAAAACAAAAAAATTAATAACTCAATTTACAACCTAGAATAAGGATTTGAATAGACATTTCTCTAAGAAATACATAAAAATGGCTAACAGGTACATGGAAAATGCTTCAAATCACCAGTTATTAGGAAAATGCAAATCAAAACTACAATGAGATATCACCTGACACATGTCAGGATGACTAGTATAAAAAAAGTATTATTGAGGATACAAGTAAATCAGAACACCAACTGCTGGTTGGAATGCAGAGGTTTAGCTGCTATGGAAAACAATATGGAAGTTCTTCGAAAAATTAAAGATAGAATCACCACACCATCGAGCAGTTTCACTCTTGAGTGTGACTCAAAATAACTGAACTCAGTAGCTCAAAGAGATATAGGCACTCCTATGTTCATGGCAGTGCTCTTCACAATAGCCAAGATGCAGAAACAACCTAAATGTTCATCTGTACAGGAGGGGAGAAAGAAACTGTGGTTTATAACATTCACTGGAATCTATTTAGTCTTAAAAAGAAGGAAATTCTGCAGTATGTCACAACATGGATGGACCTTAAAGACATTATGATAAGTGAAATAGGCAGTTAGAGGAAGACAAATACTGCATGATTCCACTTATATGAGGTTTCAAAGTAATCAGGTTCATAAAATCAAAGAGTGGTCTCATAGTTGCCAAGGTCCGGGGGAGGGAGAGTTTGTAGTTAGAATCGTGGGACATAAAGCTTCATTCAGTCTGGCATGGTGCATAAGCTCTAGAGATATGCTGTAGAACATTGTATCTATAGTCAACAATAATATATTGCACACTTAAAAATTATTTAAAGGGTAGATCATATTTTAAGTGTTCTTTCCACATAAATGAGAGGAAGAGAGAAATTGGCAAACTGCACAAGAGAAGATGTACAAAAGGCTAGTGAACAAATGTAAAAATGATGAACATAATTAGTCATGAGAGTAATGCATATTAATACCACAATTAAATATATCACACACCCATTTAAATGTCTAAAATGAAAAGAGTGACAATAGCAAGTGCTTGAGTGGATGTTGAACAACTGATATACTCATAGATAGCTATTTGGTATGGAAATAGTTCAAGAATGTGGAAACAGTTTGGCTACTTCTTAAAAGTTAACCAACCATACACAAATCCACAACCTGGTAGTTCTGCTTTCAGCTACTTCTTTATTTCAGAGTGAAAACATATCCATAAAATGATATGTATCAAAATGTTCATAAGAGCTCTGTTCACGATAAACCTAAACCGGAAACGAGACAAATACCCACCAACAGGTGAAGGAATAAACAACAGAGTGTTGTATATTAATAATGTGCAACAACGTTTGAAACAACAGAAAACCTATGGATATATGCAACGATATGAATGTGACTCAAAAAACATTCTTCTAAGAAGAGGAAAACACAAAAGATTGCGTACAGTATAATTCCACATATGAAATCCTAGCAGAGGCAATGCTAGTTCACATCGGCAGAAAACAGATAATCGGTGACTGAGGGCCAGGATGTGGAAAATCAACTACCAAGATTCTAAGAAAAATTTTGGAGTGATGGACATGGTCTATATATTGATTTAGTAGGGGCTTCATTGTCACAGCTTTCAAAGTGGGTCCATTTTAGTTTCTCTAAATCGTGTCTCAAAATTGTTATAATTTTCAGTTATTTTCTTCTGTATAATTGGTGTATTTTGCTTCTTACAATTACCACACATGCACCTGCCGTCCATTCACTATTGACCTCCTTCCATCAATTCTCAGCATTTTAACTAGAGTGCTAATTTTGTGATGCAAATTAGACCTTTTTCCCCTCCAAACCTGTAACATTTCAAAGCTTCTCACTGCATATAGAATTAAACATTTAATCCTTTACCTGGGCCATAAGCCCCGTGTATCCAGGCCCCTGTCGACCTCTTTAGCTTCACGTTGGCAGCTCTTTACATTAGCCTTTGGGTAGGCTCTATCTTTTGGATGTGCCTTACTGTGCGGGGCACGTCTGTTCATCTGCCTGGGATTTTCTTCCTCACCGCATCCTTCCTTTGGCGGGTTGGCTCTTACTATTCTTATGATGTCAGCTCAATTACACTTCCTCCAGAGGTCTTCCGTGACCTCTTAGAGCAGGTCGATTCTCCTCATTTTGCACTTTCACAGGACCGTGCAACAAAAGTACAAATCCTATTAAGCTGAGGATTGATGTTCAAAAAGAATCCTCATACTGTACTACGTTTTGAAGCCCTGCACCGGAGTCTCTCCAAAGTTAGTTTAGTTCTAAATGCTATGATTTCATAAACTGAATTACTTTTATTTGAATTCTGTGAGAGCCTTACAAGGCAAGATGCCAAATTCCAAAAAGATTACTATAATTCCTTAATTTACCTCCTCCAGAGCAAGTATCGCTTGCAATATTTACTTGTTTTTTCTAGTCATGACTATGATGTTTCAGACCAATAATGTCACCTGTCACCTGTGAAGCTTCATCTGCTGACCCTGTGCCATAGGGAACAGACACAGTTGAATTAGATTGAACAGTCCCTACTCTCTCAGGGCATTCCTTTGAAGTAGTCAGGGAACCTGGGTTGGGGCTTACATTGATATATACCTCACATTTTTGCTGTCCTGAAGCACAGAGGAAGTTAATTCACTGATTACGTCTTCTGTTTCCCTTATTATTTGTAAAATGGTAAAAAAAAGACTGTCTATATTACTAGAAAATACAAGGTCTATCTGGAAAAAGTCCAACTATTGTTAATATAATGAGAATTGTTAGCACGACGTTGATGTAACCTGGCAGCCAAAGGGAATGGACTGGAATGTGTATGTGTGAACAAGGATGACTTCACTGTACTAGTCAGTGGGGGCCGTAGACAGTGTTGAGTGAGCAGGTGTACTGTGTGGTCATCACATTCAAAACAACTAAGTGAACAGAGCAATGAATCTGCATCCAATTATGTGTTAAGCTTGAATATTCCCCCTTGGAAACTATTTGGATGATTCAGAAGGCCCCTCAGCTATGAGAAACTGATGATTGGCAGTTTCATCGGACAACACATCTATTCATGCATCACATCTTATGCAGAGATTTTTTGCAAAACATCAAGTCACCCAGGTGACTCAGCCCCTCTTTGGTGCCCTGTGACTTCCGGCTTTTCCCAAAACTAAAATCTCCTTTGAAAGGGAAGAGATTTCAGACCATCAATGATATTCAAAAAAAAATATGATGGGGCAGCTGACGGTGATTGAGAGAACTGTGTGAGATCCCAAGGTACCTACTTTGAAGGGGACTGAGGCATCATTGTCCTATGTACAATGTTTCTTGTATTTTGTATTTTCTTCAATAAATGTCTCTATTTTTCATATTACCTGGCTGGATACCTTTTGGACAGACCTTGTATATTATCTGTATTATTACTAGAATATGGCCTATTGTTATTAGAATAAATGTGAAGAACCTGACACACAGTAGGTGTTTATCCAGTCGATGCTAGTCATGAAAGAATCCAGCAGTGGAGGAATAAAGGTGGATACCCCCCCCCCCCCCCCCGCTATTTACTAAAGCCTAAAGCGCCAGTTGGAAGAATCAATACAAGCCACTTACTTAGGTCTTGAGGCATAATTGAGTTAAAACACTTCTGTCCCCATCTGCAATTCTATTAATAGATGCCAGGCACCTTAATCAATATGCCTGAGGCCTTCCTGCCTGCACAGATGCATGCCTCTCTAAGGTGCAGACACCTACATTGTTACAAGCCAGAGGGTGTCACAGCTGGGGGCTGAAGGCTAAGCCTCCACGGAGTAGAACAGGTACTACCCTGGGGCTAGAACCCCACCAAGCTAATGCTGCATTAATTCTCTTTTAGAGTGATTAAAGAAATTCATTTCTATTTCTATTTCCCATTTCCCAAATAGACTTAACTACCATTCCAAGTTTATCACAAAACTCTATCTCAACGATTTCCATTTCGAGATAAGACAGCCAGAACGGTGTATTTATATCTTCCTTCTGGGCCATCCAGATTTTGAAAATCCATTTTTAAAGGTCAAGTTTTGGAAAAATTATTCTATTTAAATCTCTGATTTTATTTGCCATTAACAAATACTTTTTTTGTTTATAAAACTTATATTGGCCCAACTTTAAAGGATACCTTCTTTAAATTAATAACCAGTTCTCAACTTGCAAAGTACAACTAAGAAATAGAGGAGGTTAGGTTTCTTCCCCACCAAAAAAAATAGAACACAATTATCTATTTTGTTTTCTTTATTCTGGAAAAGGTGTTAAGGGTTAAGGTAAGAATATCAACTGGAGGCTGCTTTTAGGAGGGAAGAAGAAAGAGGAAAGAGAGAGTGAAAAGCAGGGGGAGAGAGAGAGAAAGGACGTGCTTTTATTTCGTGGGTGGGAATGATAAACTCCATCTTTTCGTGACACGTAGCACCTTTAATATTTCTACAGTGCTCACACCTCTGCAGCCATTACTAAATCACTAGGCCCCATTTTCGGGTCCACCTGAACTTTTTGCACTTTATTAATAGATTATAGCCATTTCCCTTCTGTGAATTGCCATGAATCTATTCTCAGAAAGAACTGGCAGATAAGCTCTTCTGGTATACTGTAGGAGGATCCCACCTAGACAAAGGAAGTCCCCTGAGCAAGTGGTCTCAGATTGCCCATCAGCTTTGTTTCTTTGTCCACAGATGTCCAAAGTAAAATAAATAATACTGCTATATTCAGCTGCAATTTTGTAACTTAAAAAAAAAACACTGAAGCATTGCACCCTTCATGACAACATGGACACTAATAATTACTACAATCAATTCATCAGAATGATTGCTGAGTTAAAAACAACAATAAAAACTGATCTGTAAGAGTTAGCTGAAATAACTTTCCAAAGTCTGTAAACCTATCCAAGGGGATAAGTTACATTAAAGCAGAACTAGTTCAAATCTCTGTCGTTATCACATAGCCAAGCTAGACTTTTTTTTTAATGTTTTACTAAGTGCCTGTAGTTGACAATACAGTGTTGTGCCAAACCGAACTACTGACATCATGTTTAAACATCAACAATTCATGCATTTCACAAACTGTTTTGTTTCAAACATTGCTGACATGCAGAAGAGTTGAAAGCATATGCACTCACATAACTCTCCATCTATATTCAACAGCTACTAATGCAGAGGTGGGCAAAAGTAGGTTTACCGTTGTGCATGTGGAAAAAGACATGCAGGTTATGATTATTTCAATGTGTTATTAACTCAAAAAAGTGTCACAATGCAAGCGTAAGCCTATTTTTACCCATCTCTGTATTCACTGTTTGTGTGTCTTTCTCTTGTCACATCCACACATAAACACATCATCATATTTTGATAAATCTTTGGCAAAAAAATTTCATCATCATAATACTTCATGCCTAAAAACTTCAAATTTCTAATAATAAGGTGGGACATTATGATTTAAAATAAATAATATATGTTTGGTCTTTGTTCCCATTCCTAGCACATAGCTCCTAAAACTCTTGTAATTTCCTAAGTGGTAAGAGCAATGTGAGAGTCTTTTATTGTTTTTTCCCTCAAATAGTTCCAGTTCCTGAAATAGTTCCAGAGTGATAAAGGAAAAGGGCATGTCTTGTTATTCAAAGAATCTTTTTCAAACACACCTAAGTTTGTATCAGTGAGACAGCTTTTAGGAAGCCACTAAGGATCAGTGCTTGTCGCCAGAGGCGTCAACCCCATGTGAATAAACGGTTGGCATTTTCAGTGACCCCTGCAACCTCCAGAGAAGGGAGAAGGCCTAGAAAACTTGAATTAATCACCAATGATCAATGACTTGATTATTCAGACCTATCTAATGAAGCCTCTATAGAAACCTGAAGAAACGGGGCTGAGGACTTCTGGGGTTGTGAACATGCAAAGATGCCGAGAGAGTGGCATGCTCAGAGAGGGCATGAAAGCTCCGTGCCCCATCCCACATACCTTGCCCTATGCATCTCTTCCATCAGACTGTTCCTAGGTTACTTCCTTTTATAATAAACTGGTAACCTAGTAAGTAGACTGTTTTTCCAAGTTCTGTGAGCCTCTCTGGAAAGTTAATCAAACCTAAAGTGGGGCTGCAGGAACCGCTGATTGATAGCCAGTCACACAGAAGCACAAGTAACAACCAGAACTTGTGACTGGCATCTGGAGTAGGGGGAAGGGTGAGCAGCTTTGTGGAACAGAGCCCTCAACCTGCAGGAGCTGACTTTACTCCAGGTAGATAGGGTCGGGTAGATAGGTTCAGGATTGAGTTAAACTACAAGACACCCAGCTGGTCTTGCAGAACTGCTTGGTGCAGGAGAAACCCACACATTTGGTGACTGGGAGTGAAGTGAAATATCAAGGGTACGAGAGACACGCAGGAGGTGTTTTTTTTTTCTCTATATGAAGACATTTTATCACATAATCAAAATAATGTCATCATAACTAAGAAGATTTACAGGAATTTCTTAGCATCTCCTGATCTCTAACTGATGTCCAGATTTCTCCAATTGTTAACAAGATTTATTTTTAATTTTCGTTGTACTGAACCGAGAACACAACAAAGCTCCCATATTAAATGTTGACCCCTTTGCTTCTGTCATCACCTCTTCAGTCTAGACTGTCTTTCCGCCACCTTCTTACCTTCCTTTCTCAAGAGTCCAGTCCTGTTGACGTAAAGGCAGTACGACATTCTGGGCTCGTCTGTTTCCTTATGGTTTCATTTACCTCACCTTTCTATCTTCTGTATTTTCTATAATCTGGAAGTTAGAATTAAGACTTGATGAGTTTTGAGTTAAATACATTTGGCGAGAATACTTCATAGGTAATACTGGAACCTCGCATGATATAACGGCGGAGCACTATTGTTACAACCTGCCATTATTAATGATGTTATTTTTTTTTGTCACTTGCTCAAGGAGTACACTGATGAGTTATGTCATGTTACTTAACAATATCACCACAAATACAATGGACTAAAACAACACATACTTATTTTCTCCAGGCCAGGAGTCTGGTCATGGCTTCCTTTGGTCCTCTCTTTCAGAGTCACATATGGGGCAACCAAGACATAAGGCAGAAATATAGTCTCATCTGAGGCTCAACTGGGGAAGGAGTAACTTCCAGCTCATACAATTATTGGCAGCATTTAGCTTCTTACAGGCCGTTCGATTAAGGGCCTCAGTGACTTGGGGTCTTTGGGCTGGAGGAAGCCCTCGGTTATTTGCCTTGCGGCTTTCTCTGTATCCCAGCTCACAATAAGGCAATCTGCAGCTTCAAAGCCAGCATAACAGATATGATGGGACTGTGTAATATAATCACATACATACATATATTCTGTTACTTTTGCTGTGTTCTGTTGGCTAGGAAGCAAGTCACAACTACTGCCCACATTCAAGGGCAGAGGATTATACAAGGTCATGAACACTGAGAATACTGGGTCATGGGGATCACCTTAAAATCTGCCCACCACAAGGTAACAGCCATGTCTCTCCAATGTAAAGGTACACTTTTCAATTACCAATGAATAGGCACTCTGTGGAGTGATACTTTGATACCATGTGAATGATTTAATATATCAATGTTAAATATAATTTTGCAATATTTCAAATTGGAAATATTTAAGTTGTATAGCAATGTTGTCAAAAGAATATATTTATATTATTCATATAAATGTGATATATAGCATGTTATTATATAGTATACAGTATTTTAACATACAGACTTAACATGCATATTATATAGATGTATATATAACACAAAATATATATGTTTGAATACACATATTTGAATTCTGAAACTCATAGACATTCCCAATTCAAAATTAACAATATAGGTCCTTTTAAAGTATCTTTTATTATTTTATGTTTGCATGTTCTTTCTAATTGTTCCTAATGATATCAAAACATTTCATTATTTGCTCTTTCTACAACACACACAAAGAAGTCTCAAACTGCAATATCAAAAGTATTAACAATAGCCCTACTAAGTAAAGTCTAATTTTTTTCCCTTTAGTGTGTATTCTATTAGGGGTAATAGAGCACTGTGTTCCACAGTTCTTTGAAATAAACGGCAGATTCTGCTGAAATGCACAACTTGTGCCTAGTTTGTTTTCTACTTATGCACATGTAAATTCAGGCATCACTTGTAGAAGTCCCCAGGAAATCTGAGATAAGGATCAGCCTGCAGGTTATTAAGGACTGCTCTCAGTATCAATACCTGAAGCGGGGAGGGAGCAGGATTGAACAGAAGGAGAGGAAGTCAGGCTGCACTGCAGTATCAATTAAGACTTTAGCCAACCATACAGAGGGCTCTGGAGCCAGAACAGTCCTTTAGAGTTGTCACAAGCTAGGGTGAGAGGTCCACACTTCATGCCATTGTGACATTCAGTAATTGGATCTTGGATCCTTGCAAAGGGGGTGTGGTTTGGGGTTAGTCAACCTTCATCACCTGGTAATTGAAAGTTTTCAGCCAGCAAGTAAATCAACAGTTGGGTGACAGTATCAGTCCTAAAATAGAGACCAATCACATGGCATAGAATCTATCACAATTATGTCACTCAAATCCACTTGCATCATATTAATTGGCTCTGATGGGCCTCATCTGGGTGGAAAAAGCTCACAAGAGGGAGATTAAGTAGGATGAACTGTCACTCCCCCCACTACCGTACGTGACCTTGAAGCTGCAACTGATTATGATCACGTTCATCCATTACTATGTATCTCAGATTCCCCTCGCTTTCAGCCTGCGGGTCTTCATGGCTCTCTGTGCAGGGTGAGCAAGATCCTCACTCCTAAATAGTCTGTACCCCTGCTTCTCATGCTACTTTAAAGCTTGAGCCACTAAAGTTATCCATTTATCATCAAAACTGGGCCAGGGAGAAGTAAGAGGTATTTATTTAGGATGCCTTGGAAGCTATTGTGTGACAGCAGTCCTGCATCTTCTTTGTGACCCAGCTCGATTGCCCTACGAGGACTGTAAATTTTATTCTTCCCTGTTGGCACCTTGACAGGAGGAGCCCATAATAGTTGAGTGGCAGTCTTAGTGCCAAGTTCAGTGGATTTTTAGCTGTTTGCCTGGTGGAAGCATTTTCTTCTTTGGGAAGCATAACTTCTAATCCAGGAAGAGCACAGAGTCAAGGGGGTGTGGGTCACAATTTCCTCGAGTAAATCACTGAACTTAATGGAAAGTGTAGTTCTTCCAGGCCCCACCTCCTCTCCTGTTGTTTCATATATTCTACCCACTGAAGAGATAGCATCATATAATGGATGTTGATACACAGTGTATGTGATGTGTTAGAGGATGGTGCCCCCTCCTCACAGGGTATTAAGTCCAGGCTGGTGCTTCAGCTGTGCTTTCTATGGTTCAGTCCATTGCTCCATTAAGTCAGCATTTTCTGAGTGGTGTGGTATAAGAAAGGGCATATGGACTCCATATGTATATGTGTGTGTGTGCATGAGTGTGGTTTCATGCTGCCTTTGCTAAAGCAGGTCTCCTGTCCTCTGTGACATTACATTGGATATCATGTGATACACAAAATATTCTGCAAGGCCTTAGTGGTTCTGGAAGACAAATGCGTTGATGTCAGTCATTCTAAAATAAAGTATGACTAACACCCAAACCCATGCTCTTAGCCTCTCTACCATTCTATTTTTCTTCCTTTACAACTCATACATGACTAGAGGGCCTAAGATTATACTGAAACAAAGAAGATTGAACGGAGACCTTGAGAAATATACAGCAAAATGAGAAGCTCTGTCCAATCGAAATATGAAGGGAGACTAGCAGTGCCCATTCCTTTCCCACAGGTGCCTATGAATAAGCATAGGTAGCATTTATTGAAAGCTTAATACACATCTAAGTACTTGGCTTTGATTCTTTTAAACTTCTCAGTGACCACACAAGTAGGTGCTATGACTGTATATAATTTCATTATTAAGGACACCAAGGCACAGAGAGATTAAGCCACTTGCTCGATTCCTCTGGGTAGTGAGAGGTGAATCCTGAATTCTAACCTGTGTCATTTGGCTTCAGAGCCATTGCACTTAAATCTTGTATTACACTGCTTCTGAAAACAGGGAAGTGGGGTGGGGGCAGGGGAAGACCCAGGACAGGTTTTTAAAGATCTCTCCTAACCGCACATCATCATGTCCACCAACCAGGCATATACACTACCAGCTTATCATGAAGAAAGGATGTGTTTCTTATAAGTGGGAAGGGCTTTGGTCTTGGATTTGAGACTTTCTTCAGCCACTTTTGGCTGAGAGACCACAGCAATGCTCAGCCCTTCGGGTTTCCATTTCCGCTGAAGTAGGATTAAATGCTTTTTCTGGTTCTTTGGCTATTGCATAACGAAGAAGTAATGCTCATTGTGGATGACATTAAACTCTCTGGAATTTGATAGGAAAGGTTTGTGTTTTCCCACATAAATGGGAGCTCAGCTGCTTACATGTCTTAACCATCACAGGAGAAGACATCCAATGTGGATTTTTCAACCCTTAGCTCAAGTGGAACTCATTTCAGTGAAAGGTACAAACTTATCCCAGAAGCTAAACCCTGGTGACAGAAGGTCAGACAGCTTGGGTCACAGTGAAGGGATGTTCCTCACTTCAAAACTAGCAACCGAAGCACTAGGCTGTGTGACAAGGTGAACTTTAAGAAGCCCTAAAGAATTGGTGAATGCATTAGCATTGGCCATTCTGATTGCAAATCAATGACTCATTTAAGCACTCTCCTGACAGTTACCGAGTGGTTTCCTGAAGACAACTGTTTAATGAAAGAAAGATCCTGTGAATATGAACTACCTGGTTTCACATAAAGGCAGCAGACAGGATGAAATCTAGGTTACCTCTCTCCATGTATTAGTTAAAGCAAACAAGTCATCCTTGTTAAAATAACCACCTCTCTCCCTCTTCTTTCACGACAGACACTTTCTTATTGGTTAAGCTTATCTAAATTGAATTTCCATCCTTCCAACCATGCTTTTGATCCTCAAACTAATGCACCACACACATCTATTAAAATACCAGGCACACACATTAGCCAAAAACAAGGGAAAAAAAGTAGCTACTGTATGTGTTCATTCATTTACTCATTCTACCAAAAGAAGTCTTGGTACTTCTCTAAGTATTATGTTATATATTAGAAACACAGAAATGAATGAAAAAGGCAGATCCCTCCCCAATGAAAATGCTTATAATTTAGAATAGGAAATAGAAAAATATATCCACAGTTACAATAGTGAGTGCAAAATGTGCCAGTCAGTGCTCTCAAAGCACGAGAGGACAGTTCAATTCCTGGAGCTAATCAGAGAAGTGTTCCTGGAGTCGCCTTCACAAACTGAGTTGTAAAGGGAGATTTAGATGAAGGAGCCGAAGGTCATCAGACAGACAGTGAAGCATTTGGGAAGGTGCAAAGCTCTACAGGGAAGGGCTCTATGTGAAATGGGAGGTCAGACTGGAGAATGTGTCTGAGTTTCCCAAATCTAAGATTTTATTACTCAATTTTTAATGAGATTTATAAGTGTATGAAAGGCAGTTTTTACAAAACAAATAAACTGGCTCTGAGGGAAATATACACTTACCATGCTAATCGCATCTAGTCCTCCATCTCCAGATTTGAACATACAATGCACAACTAAGAAACTTGTGAGAAAGAGACCTTCATAGGAAGACAGGGAAACAATGAGTGCATATTTAATAATGTATATGCCACAGCTGTCTATTACACACAGTGAGGGAAACACATACGCATATGAAATAATGGAGGCTGGTTAAATCAGTCATTATACACCTGTACTATTCAGTAAGGTGTAGCTTTTAACAAAGAAGTGTAATTTGTATACATTCTCATGAAAGAAAACCATGTGAGTGAATGAGATAATTTATGAAAACTTGTGTATAGTAGGGTACCACTTTGTTAAACACAAAGCCGCTGTGTAACTGTTGTGTATATATATATATGAGTGGATTTAGAATATGTGTATAAAAACAAAACCACCAATTGTTTACGATCATTGTTACTGCTGGAGAGGTGGGAAAATGGAAAATGTCCTCAGGACCTTAACTATGTAAAAAAATGTGTGCACCTAATTTTTTAACAAGATCTTTTCTTAAATGTTTATGTACAAAAATATTGTTTTCTTATATGTACTTTATACCATACCATAATATATATTTACTTATATTTTCCCTAATTAGGTCTATATACTGACATATTATCTAGCTAGCTACCTAATTTTTTTTTGAGTCTTCTAATTTCTAAAGTGCTTCCAACATGTTTCCCATGAGCTCGCCTTGGCTCCTCTGTTGGCCATGTGATGATTTATACAAGCACTAGATCTCATCATTCTCTGGTTGGTTTTATGTGACATGCTACGCACAAAGGTCAATGCTTTCATAACAACCGACCCCAGTCAACAACGTCCTGAGTCCACCAGAACTGGCCCACTCTATCGGACTGCCCCAGCTAATTAAATGCAGCAATCAATTCACCAACATAATTCATTCAGTTTACTGCTTTTCCATAGGAATTTGAAACATTGTACAGTATGCAAAATAGAAAGAACAGATAGTCTGAAAGTAAGAAGGCAGTCTTTGTCTGAACATAGGCGCACCTTGGGTAAGGCACTTTCCTTCCCTGTACTGTGCTATACGTGTAGGTAATAAGCAAAGGAGACAAATGCATGTTGCACTGCTTTCAGAAGATGATGTTATATGCAAGGAAGTTTTATTATTACATAGACCCTATTTTATCATTTAATACCATTCAGAGAACACTTAGAGGGGAAGGTATCCTTAGGAATCGCTCTGATCCCTTTATTCAACATATACTTATTAAGCTTTAACTGTCTTCCAGGCTCTGTTTTGCATGTTGAGGAAATAAGAATAGAAAAATATAAAAAGATATCCTTACCCAAAGAGTGCTTACCTCATAGTGAAAAGGTACACAACACAAGCAAGATAAATAATTAAAATATGTGCAATTGTATTTTATTAATGCTAAAATGCACATTGCTTTTGCAGGCTTTTAATATCTCTGAAAACAGGATACATCTTACAGGCAAGAACATGTTATTTCAATTGGTTGTTTTCGTCTAGTACATGCACAAATATTTCATCTCAACCACTGGTGTCTGAGACTGGACAATATATGGTGTTCTGTGGGGGTAAAAAAAAGGAAAGGAGTATAGTTCTGGAAAGGATAAGTTTAAATAGGGTGAGGATTCCCTGGAAATGTTGTATTTGAGCAACCAGAAGGAAGTGAAGGACTTGGAAGGAAGTGAAGTGATAGATCATTACACAGAGATGGAACAGCAAAATACACAGGACGGAGGCAGTGTGGCTTGTACCCTGGAGGAGCAGCAAGGATGTGTGTGTGCGGCTGGAGCAGAGGGAAGGAGTGGAAAGAATGTGAGGTGAGGTCCCAGGCCAGTGACTGGAGACTGTATCCTGGGTAGATTTATAAATGACCTTAGGGACTTCAGCTTGACTTCAGAGTGAAATCGACTCTGTGAAAGGGTGTCGATCGAAGCAGTGGTATGGCTGTGGAATGGTTCTGGTGTATTTTGAAGGCAGATTTTTCAAGATTTGCCTATAGAATGGAGGCAAGAATGAGACAAGGTTGACATCGGGAATTGGTCAAGGATGATGCTGATGTTTTTCGTATGAGTGAGCATAGCATTCCTACAGACATGCTTCAGTACCCAGAGGTATTCATTTCTGAAAGATTCCTTCCTGAGATAATAAGACGATAAAGAATTGATTTGATAAAGGGTTTTGTTGGTACAATATGGTGTTTCCATGCTTGAAGGGATAAATCAAAGGACCTGTTACACTTTAGTAGGGCATGGATACTTCATATGGTGTCATAATTCTAAGGGTTTAAATTTTGAAATAAAATCTGCATGCACCTGAGCCAAATGTCTCCTGGAATGCTGGGCTCTGCCATTCATACAAACCAGTGCATGAGATGGTCTCCGCCATGGTTTGCCTGGACCCCTCCTTGGCATTTTCTGAATGGTCATTATTCATAAAGAATTTAACCACAACTTGATTAATTCAGTCTTTCCAAACTTTTGGGTTATTATTATTACACTACTAGGAAACATACCTGATCACATGAAGCCAAGACACCAGATATATGCTTTTTGAACTCACATGCTGCTACCACTTATTAAGCGTCAACTATTCATCAGGAAGTTTAAGTGTAACTTATGTAATTCTCACAACTGTTCAAGGTATCTGTTGTCCTATTTATTTTACAGATAAGGAAATACAAAGACACACAAGGACAAGTGAGGCATAATGCATTCAAGCCTTCAGAACTATTTCCACATTGCTATATCATTATGGACCTATGCTATATCATCCATTATGCTATATCATCATTATCATTAATGATGCTATATCATCATTATCATTATCAGTGTTCTGATATGGTGCAGTTTCCTGCATTATCAAGAAAAAAAAATCCAATATTATCTAAAACATTTTAATATGCTAGGCATTACAATAAAATAGTTCATAGCAATATCAGCAAACTATACTTACAAAAGCAAAAATATGCTCTTGCATTTTAGAAAGACTAGGAACAATTATATTTTCAAAAGGGAGGAACTGGGTTTATTAATAACTTTATCATCTAAAATTCCTACCACAAGAACAGACAAGTTACAGTCGTTGAAATTTCACAGTACAGCAAAAAGCAAGAGCTTTGGAGTAGACGGATCTAGATTCAAACCCCACATCACATCTTACATTTACTATGCATAAGGCACTCAACTCTCTGAGCCTGTTTCTCCATCTGTTGACAGAAAGGAGAGAAGGCTGCCTACTTTCAGTAAGGACCAAGTGTAAACGTGTGTGATAAAACCTAACCTGGTCCATAGAAGGTAGCTAAGATTATGAAGGCCATTTCTAGTGAAGCAGTGTGGTATCATGATAAAAGCTGCATGTCTTTGTCCATTCTGGCTGTTACAACAGGATGTGATAGATTCACCTGAATTATAATTCACCTGCATTATAAACAATAAACATTTACTTATCACAATTCTGGGGCCTGGGGAGTCCAAAGTCAAGGGGCCAGCAGATTCGGTGTCTGGCCAGGACCCTCTTCCTGACTCACAGACAGCCATCTGTCCACCAGTTCTTCTAGGGCAGAAGGAGCAAGGGAGCCCTCAGGGGTCTCTTTTACACAGGCACCAATCTGGAGCCCCCATGGCTTTATCCCCTCCCAAAAGCCTCACCTCCAGATACCCTCACATTGGGGATTAGGTTTCAATGTATGAATTTTGAGGGGACACAAACCTTCCATCCATAGCACTGTGGTGGGCAAAACAATGACACCTTCAAAGGTGTCCGCATCCTGATCTCTGGGACCTGTGAGTATGTTATGTTACATGACAAAGGGAAATTAATTTTGAAGACAGAATTAAGGTTCCAGTGAGATGACTTTAAAATAGGCAGGCCATCCTAGATTGTAAGTATGGACCCAATATATATAATCAAAAGGATCCTTAAAAGTGCAAGAGGTAATAAGAAGAGAAAGTCAGAGAGATGGCAACATGCAAAGGACTCAACTTGACATTGCTGACTTTGAACGTGGAGGAGAGCAAGAAAGGAAATGGATTATCTATTAAAGTCCTGAGGAAGAACACAGCCCTGACAACACCTTAATCTTAGCCCAGTGAGATCCATTTCAGATCTCTGACATCCAAAACTGTAAAACATTACATTTGTACTGTTGAATCCACTAAATTGTACTCATTTGTTATAGTAGCAACAGGAAACTGAGAGCCACAAGCTAAGAGCCAGGAGGTCCAAGTCCCAATTGCTGCTCAGCCGCTGACTAGTCCTATTGTCTTGAAGAGCTTTCTCCACCACTCCATGTCCCATTGTCCCCATCTGCGAAGTGAGAATGAGAATACTAGCTACCTGTACTCTTAGGGGGCTAAAAGAGTTAACATATACCTTAATCACTTAGAGTAGTGTTTGGCTCATGGCAATTACTTAATACACATTAGCTATGAGCACTTTCTTAGAGTTCAAGAATAATGGTCTCAGTGATTTTGTGTCTATCCCTTTAGTGCTATAAATATGCAGTATATAATTTTAATTAAATGCAGTATATAGATACGTAAACACATACATATTACATCTTATTTACAAAGGCGCAATATGTAAGCATATCTAAACTATTTGCTGCATACACTTGGAGAATGGTTAATAGAGATACAAATAGAGATACAAACAGTTAATAGAGATACACCCAGGGATACAAACTGAGGTCTTGCTGGTGGGGAGGGCAGAGTCAGGGGAAAAGAGGGCCCTCAGCTGTGATAATGAAAAAGAAAGACAAATATGTGAAAAACCCACAGCAATGCAGACCCGTTACCATTTTTAACCTAGCATTCTATTACTTTTTCCTTTAAAGAATAACCTTGTTGCTTTCAATCATGGGTTTAGAGAATGCACATAATTATTTGGCATTGCAAAGAAACAAAATTTGAAAGAGCCGCTCAAGTTATCCATCGTCTTTTCCAAACTTGCAACATTAAAAATAGATATATCTGGCATGATAACACACTGAAGTCATTTTGAAAGAAAATTAGAATTTTGATTCTTCATTTTCTGTTCTCCCCAGTAAGGTTTTAAGCAGATGGGAATATCAGTTTAGTTACTTGACATTTAGAAGGATAAATGACTTAAGAGCTTTCTGATTCCCTCCCATTGAAGCATATTTTGATAACATCTGTCCAACATCTTCCACTCACATCAAAGCCAAGTGCAATTTAACAAGGAGAGACTGGCTGGAATCCAGGACCTCAGGACTCCATCCCTGACCCTGACACTGACAACTAACATTGCTTCGGTTGATATGCAATGTAAATACAGCTTCTTATTTTATGGGCAGCTTGTTTACTATTACCCTAGATCTTCAACTGGCTTTAGGTTGAAGATCTGAAAACCTAGTGATTTCCAACCAGTGCGCCACAAGAATGTTTAAAGCATGTGATACCTGGCTATTCCGTCAGAGGCACTGACCTCTTTTCCTTTAGATTTTCAAATTAAAAAATGACAACAGCCAACAGAGCAATAGCCATCCAGTGTGAAAAATCAAAAGTACACCTACTTTTTCTTGTCAAATCAGCAAAAATACATATTTTTGGTGGGCCAAAATATATAGAATTTTAGTAACTAGCTTATGTGTGCCAGGAGACAAAAAAGGCTGAAAATCACTACTGTAGATAATATGTAATTGTTAAGTCTAAGAAGTTAAAAATGAAATATGTACTAATTTTTTCAAGGAGAAAATAATAATGCACATGGGACAAGTTTCTATTCTATCTTACTTTAGACTGTATTGGAGAAACTGCAGAGATATTGGATGCTATGGCTGAAGAACTCATCCATAGAGAAGAAAAGTTCCTCTGCTCTCTTACTATGTTTTTTCCAAAGACAAGCTGCCTTCTTTACTAGAAATTCAAATTCTTTTTCTATAGTAAATTACAGTACTTTGTTTATGTTTTTACCTCAGCGGTTATCAGTCTTAAGTCAAGAACATGAAAAATATGCGGTCTAATTTTTCCATTTTACAGTGTTCTTTTTAAGAAAAAAGGAGCATGTCAGCTCTAAGGCATTTACGACAATTAATTGGGCCACCTCCACCAGATAAGAGCCATGAAACAATTACCAACATTCACCCAAATCACCGGAACAAATAGAGAACAAGCACCTCCTGACCCAGTATTCACATCTAAGTGAAATATGAACCTCTTCTGATACCTCCGTTTGGACATGGGCTGATTGATAGCTTTTACTGTTTCAGGATTGTCCTCTCTTGGAATGGTGCGAGTTCACTCCTGTTCTGTTCTGAGAAAGTATGCAAACAGTCGGGACTCAATACATATTTCCTGGATGAACAGATGGATTGATAAATTTACTTACAGTGCTCTTCCACTCTATTCATGTGGCTTGTAAAAGCAGGGAATTTTCAGGTACAGGTAGTCTCATGGGAATTTGGTTTGCCAAGTCACTCTACCACATAAATATGGGCAAGGAAACTTGGAATTCTGAAGCCCGAGGGGATCTGAAAGGTCAACAAATTCAATACTCTGGTTTCCCAGAGTATTTCCCAATATAGAATGACTTTCCCAATTTTTAGAATGACTTTAGCATTTCAGGGGCCCTCAATAGGTCACCTAGTCAAAATCCGACAAAACGCTTCATGAAAGATGGTAAATATACTTTATGTTCTGAGCCTGAATTAAATGCCAATGTTTTGGTCTGGGAAATGGTTTGATGTTACATTTCACTTACTTTAAAAATTATGTGTGTTCTACTTTGAAAGAACATAAGCACCCCTATGTTCATTGCAGCATTATTTACAATCACCAAGATATGGAAGCAGTCCAAGTGTCCATCAGTAGATGAATGGATAAAGCAATTATGGGACATTTATACAATGGAATATTACTTGGCTATAAAAAATAAAATTTTTACCCTTTGTGACATTATGGATGGACCTAGAGAACATTATGCTAAGTGAAATAAGCCAGTCAGAGAAAGACAAATACCATATGATTTCATTCATATGTGGAAACTAATGAACAAACTGAACAAACAAGGAAAACAAAGACAGACTCATAGAGAACAGGATGACAGCTAAGTGGGTAGGGGAGGTTAGAGGGTGGAGGGATTGAGCAAAAAGGAAGAAGGACTTGTAGACATGGGTAACAGTGTGGTGATTGCTGGGGGGAGGGGGGTGTAAGGGGACTAAATGGTAATGGAAAATAATACAATAAAAATAAAATTATGTGCATTTATGAAAGAGTACTCTGTGGGTACCTATAGCTTGCTAACTGTCTTTACTATCTACAGGTCTTTGTTAGGATGAGGGCTACATATACATGCACATAATCTGCTCCAGAGGTTAAAATTAAGGTCAATAGTCTATTAAAGAAGTGAAAATTTATGATTCCAGAAGGAAAAAATCACTTTCAGTATTTAAACTATATGGAGATAAAAATAATATGTTCTGGTGATATTAATTTGCCTATCACCTACTACATTCAATTCAATAATTAAATTTAAAATTATTTAGTCACTGGGGTTTTCTTATCTAATATCCTTAGAATACAAACTCTATAAGCATAGGGATTAAATGTTTTCACAACCAAGTACATTGCTTAGCACCTACATCAATAATTAATGGACAAAAAAATGAATGAAAGGAGACACTAAAGGACAACTCAGAATCTTAGTAAGACAGTCATTCCTGCCGTGAGATGCAACCACAAACAGGAAGGCAAAACCAGAGCATTAGGTGAGAAGAAAGTCATACCGTGGCAGGGGGGCTGGCCTTCTGGTCCGTTAGGCTGACATGCTTTAAAGACTCAGGGTCACAAGATACCACACCCCCTTTTGAAAAAATTTAAATCTGTTCCACCTATCTTGACAAAACATAATTTTGTTGTTTATAAAAGAGATTTCTTCAGAAAAACCCCACAACTTTTTTAATGGTCATTTGGTCTTTACTGTCTACTCTCCATTCTCTCTTGCTATAGTAACCACCTACTGTTTGCCTTGGGTGTCACTTGCCTGCCACCAGTGGATTCCATTTGAAAGGACCGTCAAGTACGGTACACCGCTCACTGATAACTGAGATGTGGACTGTGACCTAAGGTTTGACAATTGGGTGCTCTTTGCTCTTCCTCTGAAACTTGTTTACAGCAACCGGGACTACAAATGTTTAGAGTGGATTCATAGCAATGGGAGAAACCAGAGATACTGTCTAAGAATTTCTGCAGATTAGATGCCCAGGCCTCTGTCCTTCTCATGCCTTCCATTCTATGAAGCCCTATATTTTTCCAGTAATCCATCTTCTGCTTATATGAGCCATAGCCAGTTTCTGTTGCTTATACTCAAGAAATTTTAACTGACGCAAAACTAAGGTAAGGACTTTAACATCCTCATACCTAGATTCACACACTGTCACTGACTGACCACATGACATTCAGTACATTCTTTGCTCTACCTAATCCCCATCTGTGTAATATCAGGCATGTAATAAACCCTCAATAAATAGCTAATATGTATATCAAAAGTAAAATGACTTTTCATAAATCTATTGAAACCAAGGAGTAATTAAAGATAAAATTGCCAATTCTATAAGAGTTTCTACTAAGGACCTTTGCAAGAGCGTTCATCAGGTATTCGTACAATATTCCCTCGATTTTAATATACACAGATCTTTAGAAACAACAACAAACATTTCCTAAACTGGGAATCACTGGACGGTTAATCTTTTTATTTAATGAGTTAATGTTCCTCTGGCCCTTTTTCCTTTTCTCTCTTCCAAGTCCCTGTTGAGCTGCTGACGCAGCTGGCAGTCCTTAGGGTCCTACATTAGAGAGCACAGAAACTCACAGGCCTGAGGTGTGGCTCTCCCAGCCAGGACAGGACACACGGTGCGAGGGCCCTTCATTGCACATTCTCTCAGCCTTTGCACTCGAACTCAGATTTACTGAAGAAAGCAGTCAGAGTAATCTGACTAATCACTTGTGTTGACCTCCACTTGCCTTGGGAAGAAACACAATTCTGGTTTGCGTTCACCAGGGAAGCTCTGTGTTCAGCCTTCTGTTGTTGTGACGGTGGTGGTTGAAGTTTGTTTTCTGTTGGGATAGCAGATAGCTGTTAATTAAAGTACATGCTTACTGACCTACGCTCTTTCTTCATGTTTATTTCCTCTACAACCAGGGTCTTAGAGGGAAGAAGAAAAAAGCGTTCCCCTGTGGGAGCTGAAGCCTGCTCAGGCTGTATGAGCCAGGTCAGCGTCCACTGAGAGGTGCTGATTTCCCTTTTGCGGGAACAGAGCTGTGTGGGCGAATCTTGTCATTTGCCAGGTTGCCTCAGTTTACCAACTTATTATATCAACTAAACACTTGTTCCTGTGCAAGAGGAGTAAGGATTGATTGATTTTTATAAAAGGCCTGGAGATCTAAGGACAACAAGCCATAAAAAGACAGTGGATTGTCTTGTTGGTGTTTTTTATTAATGTTGACTGAGGGGTATTGAGCCAGCCAAGCACACACAGGGCTGTATTGATTTTCAAAGTGAGCACTTAACTGATGCATCAACATTAAATCTAAACATAATCCTACCCTGGGAAATAAAGCATGATCTCTCTCTTCTCAGCAGGACTCTTTGACACAGGGTTATTCGAAGGGTGATGGCTTTGCTCCCATCACTGTTCAAAACTGCTCTGTTCCAGCATTCCAATAGGAGATACTGCCATGCTGGCATCTGGCCGAGTCATCTTAATAATTTATTTGATGTTTGCCATAACTATGTGATCATTTTGAAGTATGGGGAAGGGAGAAAAGGGATGGCATCATTTAAAGAGCAGCACTTGGGAGTCTTACAGGGTGTATTCCAAGCTTTGACCCGCCATTTGCCTCATACAAGTCACTGGATATCTCTGCATCTCAATTTCCTGGTCTGTAAATCAAAGACGGTGTTAGCAACAGGCTTGGACTGTTGCAAAGTTTAAATGCATATGCAAATTAACCACTTGATTGTTAGTTGGCGAGCTGTTGGCAATGGGAGGAGATACTTGCTATGGACTACAAGGCAGGAGATAACAGTGGAGTAAAGTCTGCTTAAGCTCTATGACCACAAATTTTATACATAGCCCTTAAACGATCTAGAAAACTGCCAAGCCCTTTCAAACCCACTTTCCTTTTCTTCATCAGTTACAAAGTCATAGCCAGTGTAATGAGATAAAATTATTTTTTCAGGCATATTATCCAGTACTACTTATCCAGAGGGGGTAGGAGGTAACTGACTTTCATGAGCATCAGGCCTCAAATGCAACATAAGTGCACTGCATGGAGGAAGAATAATTCACAAATAATAATATAACAAAATGCCTGAAATTGATAAGTGAATTCAAATACAAAAGGGGAGAAAGTGTTAGGACAGAAAAGACCTCTCTGAGGACGGGCCTTCCAAAGAGATGGGGGAAGTGGAGAAGAGAGCTTACTGATGACTGAGAGGATTGCATTCACCTCAGATGGAGCGGGCTTAGCTATGTAACAGGGAGGGACAGCGTGACTGGGGCAACGTGGGCAGGGTAGAGATGTTGGAGATGAAACCTGAGATGTGGTCCCAGGAAATGGAGTGGCTTTTGTCCTCAGTTCAGTGGGCAGTGAGTGAGGCTTTGCGCAGTGGAAACACATGACTTCACGACTCTCAAAGTTAATCGTGTTTGATGTTTTAGAAGAAGTCCGTGGCCAATGTCTTTTTGGCCTCTGCCTGATTTGTAGTGATGGTGGGAATGACATCTGCACTAGGAGGGTCTGCACATAAAATGAAAAGGGTGGGGGAATTAATACCATAGGAAGAAGTAGTCACTCTTTTTAAGTACTTATTCTATCAAAACTATAAATATCTTAAAGGAATGGTGTAAAAGACTGTTCTATCCTTCTCATCGTTTATGATGTCTTGAAATGAAGTATCTAGGACTAGCTTTGAATTTTGAAGAATTTCACTAATAACTATGTGTTTATCTTTGAGGGAAGACACTGAGTCTTAGTTTTGTGCTTCCAGCTTTTACCATGAGTTCAATAAATGATGGTTCAATTAATGAATCATAAAGACTAGTATTTGTATACATACTATTTCACAGTTGGCATTTCAAGTGCTTTCGCATTTATTATCTCATTTGATCCTGAGGATAACCCTCAGAGTGGGGCTATGACATCTTATATCCCCACATTAAGAATGAGATCGATGAGGGAAACAGAGGTTAAGCAGCAGTCCAAAGCCTCACATATATGAGGCAATTAAGTGACAAGAGGCAGATGCAAAGAATAACATTATCTCTTGCTAAGATCCTTTGCCATATTTTTACCTCCTGAGTTAATCTTTACCTCTGTAAATCTGTGAGTGCGTCCCAGGACTAATCCCAGTTAGAAACTCGCCACGTCTCACACACAGGTGCGGGCTGAAGGTCAGCACATGCTGAAAACCTTGTCTACGGATCCCAAAGCGAACGTAAGGAATAAGGGCCAGGGTGGATTTTCAGACATTAGCAATGCATAGCTTTCATCTCTAAAGTGTTGGAACAAGGATTTGTCTGAGCACAGGAGGAATTGCAAGAAGACTCTAATTTGACAGATTGACAGCTACTTGTATTATCGATCCACTTATGCAATGGTCTAGAGTTTCTAAAAGGCCTCTGAATTTAGTGGGGAGCAAGAGACTTCATTACATGCTTATACCTTGACTGTTCATTTCACTTTGGCAAAACTGCACATTTCTTTCTTTCCAGTGTTTTTTAGCTGTGCCCCTGTCCCCACGCTTCCCATTGTTGACCAATATTCATTTATAAAGATTAAGTTAGTTTCTCCCATTATAAACTTATATGTCACCTTTTAAGGAAGATTACCAAGTGCCAAACTGACTCTTGGTTCACAGCGTAAACCCAGGAAAATCAGACCTGTCATCCAATGAACATTTTAGCAGCTTTTTTAACTCCTGAGAATTCCTGGAGACAAAGCCCCCCTCCATCCCTTCTCTTCCCCATCGGTGACCCTTGGGGTCTCGTTACCTTATTTGGTATTTCAAAACTGAAGCGATTGCACCAACACCAAGAGCATCACTCATTGCCACCAAATAAAGAAGGCAGCAAAAAATGTGCGAGTGTCAGCGTGCAATGAAGGTCCGAAAGGAAACCAGATGCACAGATGATTCATCATCCTCAGCGGGCTCTGTTGAGACGAAGTGAAGAGAGAAAAAAAGCAGAGACTCCTTCCGACGTGCTAATGTGCTGTCCAAGGCTGAGGAGAGAAGAAGGCTCCCAACATCCAGTAGATTTTGTTATTTGACTTAGTTGTGTTAACCACTCAGCTCAGAGATGCAGAGGAAGAGAGTTTTCATATATTTATCTAGCACAAACTTACAGATCACTTATTATGTGTCCTAATCAGCACTATAAACTCTACATATATCTCACTTTTTTAAATATCAAAAATTCTGGGTGGCGGGCACACGATGCAACATATGGATCATATGTCATAGAACTACACACATGAAACCTATATGATCCTATTAACTGATGTCACCCCAATAAATTTAATTAAAGAAAAAACTTCTCTAGTAGCAGAAGAGAAAAAAAAGTTGCCTGTTATTCCACCACTCCAGCATAATTCTTTTGGATATATTCAGGTATCACCCCCATCTTTATATAGTTAAATTAATAATGACTTTATATTTTGTACTGTGATTTATCTTAATGTATCCAATAAATTTTCCATGTCTAAAAAAAAATTCTTGGTCAGCTTCTTTTCTGTACAATTGTCTCATCTTCTCTTTCTTCTTTCTCTTCCCTATCATCAGCATGTAATATTTCTATGAATTTCCTAATTTGCTATTAAATAATCAGTTGATCCCTTGCCTTTACTCTAGAAAACATTAAGGAAATTTTATTTGAAAATATATTTATTTTTATCATAATTTTTTAATAATTTTAAACATGTTACTATATCATCTTATCCACAGAAACCTAATGATTTCTGCAGAGAAAAATATTCCTTCAACTTTGGGGAACCATGCTCCCCCCTCATATATGTCAGATTCTTTCTGGCATGTTTCTTGTAGTTCCTATGGAGGTGGGTACGGTTACCCAAACAACGCTAACAACTATTATAGAAATAGTTAGCATCTGGTTAGAAAGAGTTCTATTTATTAGAAAGAGTTCTGTTTACCAAGAGGAGGAAGTGGAGAAGACAGAAATAAATATGACCTTTCCTCAATAAATAAGTAATTTTTCTATATACCTGCTGGAAAAAAAGATAACACTTTGTGGTTTTCATCTTCCATTTAAGTCACCATTTGTTCTGAATGATAAATATTAACAAGTGAAAAGGACAGAGTGAATTAGTAAAAGGCTAGGTCAACTTTTATCCCCAACCTGCAGGAAAAAAATCTTGATACTGAAATAAGAATATAAATCAACTAATGACAGTGTTGGATTTTGTGGGAGGTTTCGCTTCTCAGCTAATGTGTCCTCTGTTGTGGTGAAATGTTGACATGACCCAGTGACTATTTTCCCTGTGACTTCTCTGGGCTGGTGAGAAGTGGGGGAGGGATGAGGGTTTGTAGAGATGTCCCGCAGTCGCAGCCACTACTGTCCTCTCGTATGTGAATGTATTGAATCATAGTGACACAGATGACAAGAAGAGTTATGTCTTTTCATGAGCATGTGTTCTTTACTGCTCACATTAGCTCTTGAAGGAAAAAAAAACAGGTGAATTTGACCAACAGGCTATAACTCTTCTCTGACATACAGTACGACACTTTCTCCTGGTGAAGAGAAGGCTGAGGGAACAGAGCGCCTTCCCACGATGAATGGAACATGTGCTGGGGGAGAAAGGGAGTGTCACAGCACTGGAAGCTCCTAACTGTCCTCCTCAAGTGAGTCTTTCCCTTCATAGTTCCAAAATGTGACAGCAATTGAGAGAGATGATTAGGGACACCCACAATCTCGCTGAACAAGTATCTCCTTGTTTTCAAAAGGTTAATTTTATTTCTAAGCACACAAACCACATTGGGGAAAATATGCAATGCCCTATTGATACCATTTTTTTAAAAAAGACAAAAACACCAGTCCCCAAATATTGAAATAATAAATGTAGCTTAATAAGGAAGAGTACTATTAATTCTCAATATGTCCTCCAATAAATGTCTTTTAAAATATCCTCAAGGATACTAAAAAGGGCAAAAGCTCACAGCCAGACTATAAATGAAAAGCAAGATCATAAAACAAAGTGTGAGGAAAATCTCTAATAACACAATCAGTGAAGATAGGTTGAGAAGAATACTTTAAAACTACACATGAAATACTCCTCTAAGCCAGAATAGCCTGTGTCATCATAAGAAGTTGTAAAAAGAGTTTGGTTCACTGACTTCCCCTCCTCCCCACAATTCTGCTCTTTAACACTAAAGCAAAGGGACTTTCCGAAAACAAATCTATCTATCTATCTATCTATCTATCTATCTATCTATCTATCTATCTATCTATCTCTATCTAACCATCCATCCTCCTACCTATCTATTTATCCATCTTTCTATCTACACACACATATATATGCATACATTTAAACAGAGACATACAAACCCACATATATGTATTCTTCTGCTGCCTGGAAACTCAATTCTGAGCAGCCAGAGGTACACCTTCCTGCCCCTTGCCCAGACTGCCTTCCCCATTTTTCATAGGCCCTGTTCTTTCTTTGTACACCTATTCAAAATTATGTATTCGTAAGCTTTGCTGTAGTAACAAACGGCCACAAAATCCCAGTGGCTTATAACAACAAAGCTTTATTTCTCACACATGTTACATGTCAACTGTAAGTGGATGATGCTCAGCTACAAGGCTTTTAGATCCGGCTGTGTTTCCAAATGTTCACTGGGGTTGTGCTGGAAAGGCAGCAGCGACGTGGAGGATGGGGTCCCTGGGCACAGGGTCGCAGAGATGAGCAGTAGCAGATTCAGGAATGGCCTTCAGGTGACAAATTGTACGAATTACATTCTTTTATTTCTTTTAAGAGCCTGAAATTTTGAGGTCTTTTGTCAGTAAAGCAAGAGTGACTAAATAGATGTTTGTACCTAGCTATGAGAAACGGGGACAAAAAGACACTCAAAATGTGTGACATTGGCTTTGAGGTCAGGTGCTGAGACGTGAGGAAGCTGTTAATGGAGATCAAGAAATGGTTTCTGTTGGCTTCCATTCCTTCCTCTTTCCAACTAAGTGTTATGCGGCGGCAAAGTATTATATTTCATGACACCCTTGCCTGAGATAATTTGGAAGGCAAAAAAATCTTATGGTTTGAGGCAAAGGAATAATAGCACAACTGAGTTTGGCCAGTTTGACAGGATACTAAGAAAAAAATGAACTCAGGAGAGAGCCAGCAGGTTTTCAATCAAGTATTATGGATGAAAGAGTTGATACAGAAATTCTCGCACTTGGGTGGAAAGACACAACAATTTCTCATCACCAATGAATAAAAGACGCAATTGAAAAAAATGGGGAAACAATGAGCACTTGAGTAGCATTCTCATGATAAAACCAAATCAAAGTCCTGTCCATAAAGGACTGGGCTAAATTTTCTAAACAGATTAAGGTGGCTCCCAGGAAATCTCCTTTAGGCAAAATGACTCAGAAAAAAAAAAAAGACAAAAGACAGTCTCAGAAGTCTGATAATTTCAGGGTACCTGCTATTAAGTCTAGAGAGTAAGCACACATCAGACCCTGGGGTGACCCCATGATTCCCAATCCCTGGTATTCACACCCTTGTATCATTTCCTTCTCTTGATTCCAGGCAGGACTGTGACTTGTTTCTAAATGACAGAACATGACCAAGTCACAGAATATCACTCTTATGATTACATTATGTGACTTAATTGCATGGCTCCTTGCTAGCGGACTCTGTCTAGACATCCTTCTCCTTGGCTTGATTAATTAAGCAGCCAGGTTGGGAAAGCTGGTGCACCAGGGTACTGCGGCTGCCTCTAGGAACTGGGTTGGCTTCTCACTGTGAGGGGAAGCTTCCAGCCAATGCCAGCGAACCTGTGACACTCAGTGCTGAAGATGTAGGGAATGAACTCGACCAGCAGTCTGAGTGAGCTCTGAAGCAGACTGTTGGCCAGCTCAGCCTCCAGACATTAAGAAAGCCTAGCTGACGCCTTGATCGCAGACTCACGAGACTCTAAGCAGAGAACCAGTTTAGCTGTGCCTGGACTCCTGTCCCACAGAAAAGGTGAGATAATAAGTGCGCCCTATTTTAAATCACTAAGTTAGCAGTTATTTGTTGGGCAGAAGGAGTAAACTAATACAGTAACAAGACAAAAAAGTAAAAAAAAAAAAAATACTGATCTTAGAAAAGATTCATATGGACAAAAAAAAAAAGACTCAGAGTATAACAGGCATAATGTGTGGAAACAGGCTAATGCTCTGGATGTAATGTCATTTAAGCCAGCTATCTTTTCATCAAAACTCTTTCACATGGAAACACACTATCTCCCTGCCTCTTCAGCCGCTAGGCATGGCCTTTCAGCCAATGGGATTTCAGAGGGAGTAATCGCACCACTTCCAGCCTTGCCTCTGAAACCTCCCCTAGGGCTGCCCTCCTTTCCCATTTTTGGCTGAGTGAACTTGGATGACAAGTGTTGCTGGTGGCAAATCCTGAATCTCTGAATGACGACACAGAGCAGGACCCCTCATCAATGCCTGCTACTCACTGGTGGCTTTGTCTTTTTCCAGTAGTGTGAACAGGGCACTGCCTCCTTTCCCTGATGTGCTTTGCACCACAGCGGCGAGTGAGAGTTAGACTCTTATTGAGTTAACCCACGGATATTAGGAGTTTATTTTTCATGATACGTGAGAGTACCTTACCTAATGTACATACTACAAGCATCATAAATTTTTAAGTACTTCAGAAGTATCTAGGCAGATGATCGCTTTTTTACGAAAAGCAGGAAAAAAAGAGAACGTAACCCTAAAGAAGTAGGATCAACTTTAAACTTCTCTTTAATTCTAAACCAAAGCAAAGTACTGCATACATTGGTTTCATGAGTTACTATACTCTGTTTTTAAAAAACAGGGACGGGGGAGCCTACAACCAAGAAATTTGTAAAACATAACCTCTCTATGAGCCATTTGAAGAAGAATAATCTAAAATAACAGATCAAATATTCAGAAAACCCAGGAGTTAAACAAAATAGGGGTCTGAAAACTATAACCCATAATTTAAATATGGCCCACTGCCTGTTTTGGAAAATAAAGTTTTATTGAAACACAACCAGATTTGTTCCTTCATCTATTATCTATGAATGCTTTTTGCACTACAACAGAGTTAAGTATTTTCAACAGAAAGTGCATAGCTTGAAGAGCTGAAAATATTTAATATCTGGCATTTTACAGAAAAAGTTTGCTGATCTCTGAATAAAACAAAAACAAAACAGAAGCAATCTGTTTAACTTTTTACCATATTTTATCATAAAATACATTATTTTATGTTAACACTTGTCTTCCCAAGAAGCGCATTATTTAAAAATACTTTCCAACAGAATTTTGAAGGAAGAAACGTTGTGATTTAAGAAGTTTACACCCAGAGAAGTTATCACTTATTTGTAAAGGTAACGAAAAGTCATCATTTGATATTCTGTGTCTGTGATAATTTAAATAGCCCCTGAGAAAACAACCTGAAGATGTATCTATCATAGCTAAGAAACAGTACAGTCTCTTGGCTACATACCCAGGGCTTAGAGAGAGACAGGCTGGCTGTGATGGGCAGATTACCATCAGCCCTCTATTGCCTTGCCGTCATCATACCCCAGGGGGGCTGATAATAAAGAAGGCATGACTACTAAATTAGATCATTCATATAAGGTCCTCAGAATCATGTGTGGTACGAAGTACATTATCAACACATTGGCTATTATTATTGAGAGAACAAGTAGTGACAAAACAGTAATATTTTAAAGTCATAATAATAACAAAAATCTTATGAGAATAATAAAACATGATAATGAATACACAATTTATTATGAATAACCTAGGTAACTATGGTTAAAAGATTGAAAGCAAAAACAATCACAATTTGGGAAAGATGTTTGATATATAATGTAAAAATGAAATTCTCTCAAAAGTTTTGTCTATTGCTCTAGTTTAGATTAATTAAATTGTGACAGAGAAAGACAAAATATTGAAATCATTTTTTAAATCCATATATGTATGTATATAAATATACATAAAGTAAACAGTTTTTTCTAAAATAATACTTTGGCAAGGGCATGTTATATATTGATATCAGTGTTTAATTTGATAAAAAATGTTTGAGGAAAACAATTAAGCGACATGGCTAAAAGGCTTTATGTTTTCACTTTGCAATCCCTGCTGTAACAATTGTCTGAAGCAATGTTCATGGGTGGTTGCTAACAGCTCTAGAGGAAAAGTAAACAGAGAACTTATTGCTAAAATAAAGTATTACTCCACAGATGACCTGCTGGTCATATAGAAAAACACTCCACCTTACACCAAAAGAGTTGGGCGGACCCTGGACAATACCCCTCTCAAAAGCAGGACACTGTGATTCTGGATGTGATGTGATATGAAGGACAAAGCACAATTACATGTATATGTGTATATACATACATGTGTGTAAATATATAACATGAAGTGCACAAAAATAAATGTAGAAACACAAAAATTAGTGTAAAAAGTGCCAACGGTTATTTTTTTCATGGATGATATTTTTTGTACTGCTTTATTACACTCTTGCTAAACTAATAAAATCTCTAGAGGCACCCATGAATTTATTTGATAACTGGTAAAAGAAATAAACAGTATCTACATAAATGATTTCTAATTGTTTTAGGGAATTCATCTTTACTTTGTAAACATTTTGTTTTTAAAAATGATTATCATAAAATTTATACAGTAAGCTAAAGCACAATTTTTACTATCTATCAAAGAATTTCATAAAGCTCTTCACATCCTTGGAGATGCCCCTCAATGTTTAAGCACCATTATTAGTAAATGCTCTCTTTATGTTATTGAAACCAGAATTTATAGATCCAGCCAGATCATGATCACACAGAGAAAGGTACAACGGAAATATCTTGGAGCGATAAATAAAAAATGCCCCATCCGTTTTAGGATTCGAATTCTAAGGCTACGACACAAAACAAACGAAACAAAAACAAACAAACAGAAGCCAGAGGAGTTTCTTAACTTAACTGCCTCTTCTTTTTGCCCCTTACTGTACCTGCTTTTATTGTCAATGCTGACAGCATGGACCAAAAAGTCACGATACGATATCCTAGCAAGATTTCTTGGAAAAATATCCGACAAACTCCTGCTTACTATTCTTTTATTTTTTCATCCTCCAACCTGAATTCTTAAATATATGATTCATTTTGCCAGTTAATCATGTATTGTTTCAACTTATTTTTAGAAAAGCAACATTATGTGGGGAACAGAACATGGGTCTCTGAATCAGATCTGGATTTGAATTCAAGGCCTGGAACTTTTTTCTTGCATAAACCTCAATTTCCTCATTTACAAAGTGATGAGAATATCACTCACCTCAAATTCCGCTTGATAATTAAATAATAGGTCAGGCAAAACACCTATGATAGTACCTGGTAGATGTTTGGACAATATTTATATTTCAATTCTCCCTTTCACATTTTTTAAAAAATTTCTGATGCTCTGAAGAAACCCTTTTTGAATTATGCCAATTACTAGTTAACCTGGTAGCCAGACAGACTCTGTTTTAGAATGGTTAAGGTAATATTTATCCAGCTGAGCAATGGGAATGTAGAGTTTGGAGGAATTCAAATTCTCTTCTTATTATTTGTCAATGTCTTAGAGTTTTCAAAATAGATTTTTTTTAAATTGAGGCACTTTGAAAACTGACTGGCACCTCTGCTCTCCCATCTGCAACCCAGAGACACTCAAAAATTATCGTTAAAAGTCATTTCAACAAACGACAGCTTTGCCATTCCGGTTAGCTCAGTCTTCCCAGCCCCAGTCTTCCTGCACAGCAAGCACATAAGAGACCAGCAGATGTCATGACGCCGGTTAGTTCTCTCTGCTCTGCCTGTTCAAGTTGAGTTGCATGTCAGAGAAGGTCATTTTGGGGCCTGACATCCTTTGGGTTGGTTCTCTAATTCAGTATCTTTACTTGATTCAACTGATTCATTGAGTCACATAAAAAAATCGCGCTCAATACTGTAATTTAATCACTATTCTTTTCTTCTCAATTCTAATTGCATCTTGGGGTGAACATTCAGTGTGAGGGGGCCCCTGCCTGCAGAGATAAGCCTAGCAAGCTTCAAGTGTGACCTAAGAACTCGGAATTTGGGGAAACATATTCCAGACATACTTTCATAGAGTCCTCAGTCTTCACATTGTACAGATACAATATTTATAGTTTATGCATATAGATACATGTTTAATAATTCATAGAACTGGATACATCTGCTACAAGGCAGTGTGATGTTCTCATTTGATCTACTTTGGTAGAATCACTTTCTGCCAGGGAATTTGCTGTAATGATGTACACAGTAAATATTTAATAGCATTAGAAACATCAGAGTTTATTTTACTTTGAAGAGTGCTTAATTATGTCAATTTCCCCTGATGAGAAGCTAAAGTCCGTGCTATTTGAATCTGGAGTAACTGGGTGTCAGTGAAGTCCTCATGTGAGGCTTTCCTCTCATAAGAAGTCACTGTGTGTGAGTTTCACAAGGCGGTATACCAGAACCTCAACCTCATTCATTTGAACCACATTAATTAAGTATTCGTGATACTTCAGCTGTGCTTGAGCTAAAGTTTACCTAGCACTATCAATGAAGACAGGGTTGGCTAAGCTGTACAGGAGCATAAACAACACAGGACGAAAAAAGTTAAATCTATTTTTACTGTGTTATCTCCACATACCTTGACAGCTAGTATTTGCCTACATATTAGGTTGAGACATATGTTGATATTTGATGGTTTTGACCTCAGAAATGGCAACGTCATATAGGTCAATTTACAAGCTTTAATCCTTTCAGCACAAAAGCTCTGATGATAGACAAAACATCATTTCTGTCAATTCTTGGCAGCTGCTGACAAACCCTGTTACATTCTTGATACATTTTTCTTACATCACCACTAAAACATCCTAAGCCAAGACCTTGGCTGATGGCAAAGTTGACAGGATAAGCAACAAGTTCCACTTGGCTTTCCACCTAACTGCTCGAGTCTGGTCTCAACAGTGAGCGCTGCAACTTATAACTCTTAGTGCAGCCAGAACATATGGCTTCACCGTGAAGAATAAACTAAATGTGGCTCTCTGTGCACGAGCACAGATTTCATCAACTATCTCACGGCAGTGTTACTTTTATATCCTCCAAAGAGCAGACTTTTAGAAATTTGTATTTTCGTCTGGACACAATAAACAATAGTAGGCTTAAAAATATTTTTTTAATTTATTTTTAGAGAGAGAGGGAAAGGGGAGAAAGAGAGGGAGAGAAACATCAATCAATTGCCTCTCAGACACACTCCCAACTGGAGACCAAACCTGCATCCCAGGCGTGTGCCCTGGCTGGGAGTCACGTCAGTGACCTTTCACTGTGCAGGACGATGACCAAGCAAGTGAGCCACACTGGTCAGGGCAACAATATTTGACTGTTAAAAGAACTTTCCTTTGGAGAAAGTTGTTTATAGAAATGTGGTAATGATTAACTAGAAGGCAAAACACATAAATATTGTATAAAAAGCACTTTTTATACTATTAAGTACCAAACATTTTTTATTTTAATAATAATCTGACACAGGATTTTGACAGCGTTATAGAGTTTCTTTTGCAGATGAGATGATGTGCACTAACAGGTTCTTGAAATCCCAGCTGTAAAGGGGAAGACAGAATCCAATTTACCTGTCCACTTTCCCGGCCATGTCTGTGAGGTTCACTTCTTTATCGGGTGGTGAATTCCTTCAAAGCAGAGAAGATCATATACACCTTCAGATCTTCCAGAATAATCAGCAGACTATCAGGCACAACATTTATGCCTTGTAATACAGACTTGTTCTACCAAATTGTATCCTGTGTATTATGTGTCAGGGACTGATACTGGGCCCATCTGTGCATTTCATACCCCTGGCCGCAAAGTTGGTACAACAATAAAGTGGCCCACCCTGGGTCAGTGGGGCTTAATTATAAAATTTTTTGCTAGAATTGCTGGCAAAAACAACCTTCATTTTTATTTTGCAGCTCACCACCAGTCACTCTTTCAAGAATAATTGCAAAGCACCTATTATGTGCCAGGCTGTATCTAGTACAAAAGGAAAGTCTCCCTGAGAAGAAAACTGAAAAAAATCAGAGTCTGCTAACATTATTTGAATATCATAATCCTGTTATTACCAAAGGCCATTGCTAAAGTTTATAGCTTCTATTTATTATTTAAGATAATTTATTGTGAATGGCAACAAAGAAAGTATCTGAAAAATACATGTTTTCAAACTTGAGTTTCTTGAGTTTGGGTATTATTCAGACAACTTTATTTATCTTCTACCCAGCTGACAGCCCTGGGGAGATAAGACTTAGCAATCATATTACATGTGTATCCATGGATTTGCTTACACAAACCCAATTGTTGGCACATACACACAATATGCACACCAAGACACAGTCCCCAATCAACCCCAAGTTTTTCTTATATTAACTTACTTACATTGAGTAACTCAATTAAGATGTACCATTTATTCTATCACCAAGCCTACGACTTGGGAGGTAGAGTCCCCCTAAACACCTTTTCCCTCACTCCTCACATTAGGGTAAGTCCTATTTACTCAACCCAACTAATATATCTTAAATTAGTCTTCAACTCTTCATTCCACTTCACTGCTTTAGTTCAGAAACGCATCTTCTTTGACATACACCTTTGTCAGTATTCACTCCCATTCAACCGGCACCAAGAGTCTTCCTAAACTATAAATAAGGCTATATTCTTGCCATCTTAAAATTATCCAGTGGCTTGACAATTGCAAGATAAATAGTCTGCAATTTTTATATGCTGTATACCATAGGCCAAAAAATAAAAATAAAAAGAACAAGCACTTTCAGCACATGTTTATTATTTATTTACAAATTGTGTATCTCCGTATTACGTATAATGTGCACATTAAAAACCACACACAAGATAAATATGATATAAATAAATGTAAGTAGTTGCTCTCTCTTTTCTGCCAGTATCCCAGTGGACTGTTCTGAGTGTCTATGAAGATGGCCCCCTGCACTTTGGAGTCCATTGTTCTTGTGGATAAAACACAAATGCTTTTCCGTGAGTCCTTCATTCTTTTGGATCATTCTGTATCCTGTTCTTTCCTCTACCCTCTACCTTAACATGGTGACAGGTGATTTAGAGTTTATGTGTGATGAGATAATGCACAGGGCAAAGATTAAGTTTATGTTGAGAGTCCCTTGAAAGCAAGATATAGTGATTTTTTTTCCTTTCGACAGTCTGAGCAACTAGCACATTGCTTAGAGTATGTTTGCTAAATAAATCAATAAAGTAATGTAATTAAATATGTGAGTTAATATATAAACTAATTTAGATTGAATGGAACCATCTCTGCTCTAAAATTTATTCTTTTGCTTCATGTATAATACAATGTATTCTATAAGAATTAATGTTGTTTTAAAAGTTAGGGAGGAGAAATTTTGCTTAAAAGTATAAACAATCACCTAGTGTTTTAGAAACACTTACTATCAAAATAAAAGTGCTAAACATAAATGAAACCTGTCCATTTAGTTGTCAGGCCTTGTTTCACCTGGAAACGGAAATATTTTGTATCCCGGCAATTCATCCAACTGTGTGTACTTAGAAAAACAATAAAGCTAAATTTCTTTATAATTCTTCTATGGCCTGGATACTGGTTGTTCCCCAAAGCACTGTGTTTCATTGTTTATGCTCTTCAGTTTCTGCAAAAATAGATGCCGACAGGAATTATCATATTTTGAGAAAGATTGTTGCTATGCTTTTAACTGTCTAAATCTCTTGAGTTGGAGAGATGGAAGGGGCTGAAAGCACATTTTCATGGTTTACTTCATCACATCTCCTTCATCCTGATGCCTACTGTTTAACTGTCTTTGCAGAAGATAAATAAGAGCCTCCAACGCCATTTCAGCACTGACCCCCTTGGAAACACATGAGAAACTACGCAGTTTGCAAATCGGCACTCACTGCACAATTTCGGAAAATGACCTCCTGAGGCAAGTTCCAAATAGATCTCAAGGTAGAGGTAGAATCTTAGCACCATGCATTTATCACCATGTGTTTCTTAAGAATTGGCTTAGAAAGGAAAAACTGTTCATTCAGCATTAAAAGATGGTAAACTGAAAAAAGGAAACCCAGTGGCATGCAAACTTAATTAATTGCTTTAATTTTTGTGAAAGCAAGCAGAAATTGAGCTCAGATATGAATCAGTGATACAAATTTCCCTCTTCCTCAAAACATGCCACTGCCACTTTTGCCAGAGTTCTACATGGAAACTCATTATCTTTAGAGTTCCAACTCAGAGCCGAAGGAGACTTGGCCGTTTAGAATTGCATCTCCAGTTCCCACTAGCTAAGTTTCTGAGTGCGCACTGCAGACTCCTATGTTAGCCGATACTCTAAACAGGGGTATCCAATCTTTGGGCATCTCTGGGCCACAATGGAAGAAGACCTGTCTTAGGCCACACATTAAATACACAAACACTAACGAAAGCAAACAAAAAATACCCTCATAATGTTTTAAGTAAATTTGCAATTTTGTGTTGGGCCACATTCCCTGCCATCCTGGACGACATGCCACAGGTTGGACGCCGCTGCAAGACTTCCTGCGGGGACGGGTATCAGTAATAATAATAGCAGTGAACGTGTGCAGGGAGATGTCCCCTTCCCAAGTGCTTCACAGACCTCCTCCAATCTGCCAGCTGAAAGCAGACTTCAGTCCCTTGACGTTTAGAGGAAGGCTTGGCACTTGTTTGAAGATCCCCTTTCTCTTTGGACTGAGAATGGATTTGATAGTCAGTATATGAACGAGACAAAAAGAGGGTTTAGAATCACAAAAACAGAGAAGTAAAGCATGCCCAAAGGCATGAGATTGTGTACTACTGAGAAGCTACTGCTATGGGTAAGGCATTGCTCCACACATGGCCGACTGAAGCCAGGAGGAATGTGACCGGGACCAAGACAAGAAGGCTTTATGGCATTGCAACTGTGGTTAGATGATGGAAGTGAAGGGTGTTATGAAAACTCACAGGCTGCAGACACTATCCATACCCAGGTATTGTCCATGGAAGAACCTATGGAGAATTTCTATAGAGCTGTATCTGAGTCAAAGAGAGGATACATGCCTGGAAGCAAGATCTCAACAGACTGAGAAAAGTGCTTTGGAGGATAAACAGTTTGCAGTTTCTTTTGTGCGCTGGAGATTAGGGAGGGATTGTAAAGAACACTAAGTAAAGGTGGAAGAAAGCAAGGCAGGAGTCAGATTACAGGATAGTGATGATTCTGTGCTCTCTTTAGGTTGTGTAAATCTTAGAAGGGGTTCTGAGAGGGGGCATTTCAAAGGTGTGTTAAACTAGATGCAAGGAAACAATAGACAGCGCTGCAGAAGGCCAAGACAAGCCTTTTAGTAAAGAGCATCCATGCCTGGGCGTGACTACCCATCAGGAACTGACCATTTAGTGACTTATCATCAGATCTCCCTGTGAGGTTACTTCGCACAGAACCCCTCCTTTTTTTTTTACCCGGGGCATAGAAAGTCATAATGGCGAAGGCGGTGTTTGAGAAAGGCTCCGAAAAATACGTAAGAGGATTAGAGGCACGGAAGGCGTTTTTGACAAAAAGGGAGACTTGAGCCCAGGCACAGATGGCGATTCAGGAAAGCATGTTCTGGGAAGCAGTGTGCAGCTGTCTGCCTAGAGGTGTGAGTGTGCGAGGGCTAAGGGAGAGCAGACTCGCAGGAGGCGGAGGTGGTGCGCAGTGCAGGAGGTGGGGGCAGACCTTGACTGTGTAGTAGCGGAGGACTGCGGGGATAGGACTTCTGCCCTGCTCACAGCGTTCTGCTAAAAGTGGAATCTTACAGCTGTGTTGAGCTGTGTCTTACCAAAGACTCCTGTTAATGCAAAATGTACCCTTCCTAAGGGTTGTAAAAAAAATCTAACTGAGGTGTAATACAAATGTATCCCATTGCCCCAGAGAGTGAAGAAGGCCCATTAAGAGGTTTCATTCAAGACCCCGTGTGATGCTAATGAGGGGGATGGTGTGGCTTGCTCGCCCTGGAAGCCTTTTCAATGACTGATGTTGTGGGAGGCATCTAATTTAAACTTACTTAGATGTATCTGGCCTAAGGGCATTGCTGAAATATTTTAACTAAGAAGATGGGGATTAATTGTTAAGAAGTGACAGACATATCAGTCAGGTGTCTTGTCAGAGAGGCTGCGGGGCTAGTGAAGGGAGAAGCATCGGTGACACCCTGTGATGGCTGGTGGAGTACTCAGGGCTTGGGTCCCTTCCTGTGGCCTGAGCAGGCTGGTCACAGGCTACCCCAGCCTGGAAGATCTGATGAAGCTACTGCCGTGGGCAATGGGCTGGTGCTCTATGATTCGATCTCTGGTCATCTTTGCCATGTCCTCTGTTTAGGATGCAGGCACCAGATAATTGGAGTAAAATTGCCAAGTCTCAGCAAGGCCTGTTCCACCTTGAGATAAGGTCTTTGGGAAATTTCTGAACTGTCTCATTCTTTAGCTTCTGATGTCCCTCGCACTTGGCCGACTCAAAGCTCTTTAACCAGCTCCCCCGTTCTGTATTTACTCACACCTTGGCTTTTCAGGTGAAGAGTTCTATAACTATTCTAATTCTGATACTTTCCAAATAGCCTTTTCTCTTCAATAATGAACCCAACTTTCCAGATCATGTCCTGCCCCTACTAGACAGATTTGGATTCAGTAAATCATGTGTGTGGGGGTCTCCTTTACCTCCCCGTGATGTAGTCATTCACAGGACTGCTTCCCTAGACTATAAAGTACATACATGGAAGTATCAGGTCTGTTTTGTTTACCACTATTTTCCAGTAGCCTAACAACGAGCCCTTGCAAACAATGGGCTCAATATATGTTTACTGACAGAATGAATGAAAGAATGAATGAACAGTTGAATGGTTGACTGAATGAGTGAACCAATCCTTCAGTGAACACATGGGCTGCAGAACTCTGTCTCCCCAAACACACACAATCACATCCTGACTGATGTAAATTTTATGCATATCTGTGGAAATCTAGTAAAATGAATGGACATTAGACAATTAAGGTTTGGTTTGCTTAGGACAATTTTGTCAGTGTGAGAACAAAGTCTGTCAAGTCTTGCTTAGAAAAGGAAATAGGGAAGGGTAGAGCATGCGATGCCCAGGCCTATGGGCACAGAGGCCTCAGACGCCAGCTGAGGTCCCATTTGCCTGAAGCACACAAGCAGAAAGTGAGGAAGAAGAAAAATCTTGATCTTCTGCAGAAGTTAGCATGGCTTCACCACAGGAAGACCACTGAGAGGTAGGGCTGTTTCAACATCATGCAGTTAAGGAAGCAGTGGAAGTTAGTAGCCTTGAGATGCACGTCAAAGAGGTAGACGAAGACAGAAGCAGCGGTGGCTGCAATGAGATATTAAGTGGTCAAGGGAGGTTGTGCAATGATAACAGAGAAGAATATAAATGTAAAGTAACCCCTGAAAACATTAGCCACATCAATGGGGATTTGTAGTGGACTGAGTTCATCAAATGGGGGCCATACCAGTATAATCGGAGCTATGTGTGTTGGTACTTGACATCTTCATCATTCATATCTGATGGTGCACGGGGATATTTGGGTTGTAGATACAGTCATTAGGTGTACAACCATTTCCTCCATCTCTCTACACTTCTCCAGTTAGCATCATTTTAATCTCTATTCAGCTGATCTTGAGCTTACTTTCGGTAGTCAGTGTGCAAAATTCCTAGGTAGGTTACATATGCTTACCAAAATCCTCAGACTTGTTCCTTAAATTCTCAAGATTTAGGGAGGAGCTGCAGTGCTAGGCCAGGCTCCCTGAACATAGCCAGTGGAAATGATGAGCTACCCAAAAAAATCCCACAATGAATCCGCAAATTTGTTCCTATGTTGTAGACAGTCCTGTGTAAACTACAATGTACTGTTCATCTGGTGGGTGAAAATCAGAACCAGGGCATTGGGAAGTGGTAGAGCAAACTTCCACAGGGAGTTACTCTCATCTGTTTCGGGCTGCAGTCTGAGTTGTGACATATTTGTCTCATGTAAGGATTTAGAGTATTCACACTTACAGGGGCAGCAGTGGTACCTAAGGTTACTAGTGGTCATTTTTAGTAAGCGCTTGTTTGATCTCCTCTTCACCCTGATTCAGGGAAGGATGAACACCCACCACCTGAAGCTGGAAAGATGAGAGCAACAGCATTGTATCAGTCGTAGAAACTCACAGCCCAGGGAGGACACTGCATGCCATGCAGGGCCACCCGCAGGGCGGTGCACTAGGGAGCAAAGTAAACAAGTAGAGTGTGGCAACCCCTGGTTCCTGCAAAAGGATGGGCTTGATGTGTTCAAATAATTCTACAGAGTGGCTGAAAGCGGACTCCCGCTAACCCAGGATAAGCAGCCTTATGCCTGGTCACTGAGATTAGGAGACTTGTTTGGCTAAGGGATCATTCTGTGGGAGGAGAATGGGAAGGGGAGCCTGAGGTCTGGGCATTGGAAGCCCTCCTGGTTGTAGATGTCAAGGCTGTAACACTGAGTCTTTGCTTCAGGTCCTACGCTGTACAGTCAGCACTAACTGAATGCTTACCACATGCTCAAGATGGACTTCTTTTTTTATCTCTACTGCAACCCTATGCCTACAAGAAAGCATTATGAATTTCTTCTTTTCACACATCTGGAGATGCCACTGAAGTGTGCCCATCGTAAGGGGTAGGGCTGGAATTTGAAGATCTTCTTATTTCTGTGGGTATTGCCTTCAGTTAATGGTAATAATGGCATCAAATTGGTGCAGGCTTTTAAAGGCAAATTTATTGTAGAATCCTTGAATTCTGAAGTGTTAATGGGTCGAGAGATCTCAGTGTACTCTGGGAAAATTAATGACATAGTTCTTTTGAAGTGGAAAAATAGGACATGATATAAAATAAAGTAATTGCGGACCAAAACTGAACTATAATAATATAATGTTAATTATACTCAAGAATTTTTCTAAGGATCGGGAGAACTTATCATTACTGAAATTGAATGGTAGTGATATTGCTAATATGAAAATGATGTGAACTATTAGGAAGACATCCTGCAATGCAGACGCTCCTACCTAATGCACTTAATACGTCTCGATAACACAAGCTTTGCTGACCTCACCGAGCTGTGGAGATGAACGAAACCACACGGATGTGAAGAGCCCATGTTTAACTACCTCGTGTTCTCATTTAGTCATTTGTAGAAATAACCCTCCCAAAGAGTCACTCTATTTCTCAGGGACGTCTGGCAAGTTCTCACGAACAAATGCGCCCTGTCAGCGTACTTCACTGAGCATCAGCTCCTCCCTGTGTAATCCCGAGTCTTACCGTATCCACTTGCCAGGGCCTAGACCTCGGTCAGAGGGCTCAGTCACAGCTATTTCCTCACTCTGTCTCCCCCTAGGCAGGACACCTGCGATTCCATAGTCCATAACGTCCTTCTGTAGCTCTGTGGTATGCGGCTGTAGGGGAAATCTCTTTATTCTGACTGCACCCCTGTAGAAGGGCTCTAGAGCGGTGCTGATTCTTGAGCTTTATCATGAAGTCGATTAAACTGTGGCTTTGTTTTGTCTTTTTGTGAGAGGGTGTATGCTCCTTTTGTTTTGCCTTTACAGTCAAAAGTTAAAAGGAACTGATCCTTCTTAGCTCGGGTTTCCGATACTGTCCTTATGGGACCCCTTAACCCTGCTATTTTAAAAGATGGAGGTGTGATTTACATCGAGTCAAATCCACTTTTTGGTGCACAGCTCTAAGAGTTCTGACGGGAGCGTAGGGTTATACAGCCACCACAACTGAGGTGCAGAGCCATTCATCACCTCCGAAAATTCCCTTCTGCCCTTTGTTGTCAACCCTTCACCTCACCTTCAGCATCTGGCAACTGCTAGTGTGTTTGTCCCCGTGGTATTCCTTTCTGAGTATGTCAGATACATGTGTCCTGGCCTGTTTGTTTTGATGTTTGCCTAGGATGAATGTGGACACCATTTTCCTGGGACCGTTTCAGCTTATGCATAATTATCAACAGCACCTTTTTCGGTCCTGAAAGGGGCTCTGACTGGGTGATAAACCAGAGGATTATGCTCCTTACAGTAACACCCACCCACCCCTTTCCAGGGAGGACTGGTCTGAAGACACGTGTGAGAAAACATTTCTATGCACTGCTCGAGAGGCTCCCTCACCCATCCATCCACACGATGAACAGAAAAACAAAATAAACACAAACACAACTCAACAAGCTTGGATCATTACGTTTTGAATACGGTTATTTCCCCAAATTGATATTCACATGCATTGGGATATTTAAATGTTTAGCACATTCTATAAATAAGGTAGACTGACTTTTGTACAAGCCCTAGTCCCTTGGCTGCATTGTCACCCTTGTATTTCCCACTGTCGATAACACAAAAACGCATCCTGGTTCATGAGTTAAAAATCGTTACTTTAATAGACTAATGTCTTAATATATAAAGGAACTTGTGAATGGAAATATCTATAAACAGACAGATCATCTACTTACCTGGATCGTGAAACAGATAATTCAGGAATCAAAATGGGCAGACACAGTGCTGGACTTCCTGACATCTAAGACCCATTCCAATCTAACCCAGGGGTGTGCCATTGCTAGAAAGACCGCAAACTTTTAGGTTAAACCTGCATTTAAATTCTAAATCTGCTACTTTCTTCCGCTGCTTATGTTTCTTCATCTGTCAAATAAGGATAATACTTAATATAGTTGTTGGACTTAGATGGGATAATGCAAGTAATTTGTTAGCACAGTGTCTGGTACATACTGAGAGTTAAAAAGAAAAGGTACTTGTTATGAAAAGAAACCAGAATGTGTATTAGTTGCTTTTTAGAATTTATTAGTGCTTAGGGTGATAGAAACAGGAATGGTCCAGTGAACAAAGCTTGGTGAAACACAGCAAATAAATTTTGATTTTTTTTATACAACAGCAGCTAGCTATTTTAAGTTTCCCCTTCCTTTTTGAAGCACACAAGGTAGAATATAAAATCACACTGGTTGTACATTGTGTAGAGCCTGCCAGAACTCACCACAAGGAGCATCCCTAATAATTTTGGGGCCCAGAGAAAAAGTACAGGCGGAGGCCGACCTACAATACATTCCTATGTTAAAAGCCAAGCCGACAACCTGCTGAATAAAATATATTCCAGCTTCCTACATTATCAAATACATCCATGACAAAATGGAAAACTAGGCTTGAATTTAGAATTTTTGAACTACTCAGAGTTCTGTGCTCTAAAAATGCCTGCTTCGGAAGACCTGAGCCCCAGCCCCCACCCTTCCCCCTTTGCCCCCTTCTTTTCAGCCCACCTGAGCTCCATCCTGCACTGTGAGGGACATCGTGAATACCCACTCTGCCTATGCAAGTCTAGTCCAGGTTCTTCACAAAGAGCCAGCCCTTGGCTACCCTGAGACCTATGGATGTGTACGTAGGAGATACCACCAATCTTTGGGAAGAGAAACCTAGGAAGAGCACGAAGGTGCCCCTGAGGATAATTACAAGGATTTTTTTCAGAGAGTTCCAGCACCCCAGGCACCCTTGGACCTTGGCCCCATGGTCTTGTTTTCTGTATGGAGTGGTGCAGCAGGAGGAAATCCTGAGAGTCTCTGTTTAAAAGGCGAAGAGGCCAGGCTCAGAACAGGGGCCTCTCATGCCCAGGTTCTAAGAGCGATGCTAGTCTTTCATCTTCCCGAGTGCATGTGCGGATTCAAAGACTCCATAGTGTAGCTCTCTAGCACTTAGGTGCAGGAGGAGATTAAGGATGCCACTTCCAGGCCTGGTCTTTAAAACTTTTTATGAAAGTTCCCCATTCTCTCTATTCATTCATCAGCTGACCACATGCAGAGGATTCAGACATGCTGGGGTCTAGGGAATGGGAGAGTCATGAGGTGGAAAGAGCCTGAGTCCCTCAAGATAGACATGAAGCAGGACTCTTCCTATCGCAAATTAAGAGTTCTCGTGTTGAACTATTGTGAGTGTGTCTGCATCTGTGTGCACGCATGTACCTCTGTGTGTGTGTGTGTGTGTGTGTGTGTGTGTTAGAGTTAGTGTACCCTGACCTGTAAAACATCCACTATTCTTGAGATTTTTCTTTCTGGATATATTTCTTGCTGAAATGCTCTTTTCTGCTTCTTATTCTATATCCCTTCAATAAACAAACAAAAGGACTTTCAGCATAACTGATTAAATGAAGGAAAAAAGAAGGAAGGGAGGGAGGAAGGAAGGAAGGGAGGGAGGGAAAGGAAAGGAGGGGAGAAATGGGAGAATGGGGGAATGAAATGATTAACAATACATTAAGTATCCAGATGCTTCCCCTGAAAGGCTAATGACAGATCTAAACATATATGCTCAAAATTTAGAAATTGAACTATTTATACTTATGCCTGAAATATCTCTTCATATGTTTTCCCTCTTTCATGTTAATAGCAGACATTCATGACCCAGGTAACAATATGGACACCGTTTCATCTCTACCTCCCTTCTTGCCCAGTCCCTACTTTACAGGTGACTTCCCTGATTATTTCTCTCCACTTTCCCCTTCTTCTTATTGACGTGATTAAAAGGGGAGCAGCCGAGAGTTTCTAGCTTGACTCTGACCCTTGGACACAATTTATAGATGACAAAATAGACAATAGACAAAATAGACAATAGTCTAAAATGTCTGGATCAATCAAAAGTCTTCCATGAAAGTTTCAAATTGAGGGAATATGAAAGTTGCAATCTGTCTGAGTGGTGAAGTCATAACTTCAGTCAAGTTTGATGGTATCTTATACCACCAGGTGCATTGGGAAACCTGGTGAGAGACGGAAAATTCAGAATAACAACAGATGTGCAAAGAGAAGCAGAGACGAGAGATGAAGAAAAGGACTTCTTCAGTTCCCTATCATTTTATAGACCTTGGCTTCAGTCTTTTCCTGTGTCTATTTTTGTCCCTACAGGTCCATGAGAAGAACTTGAATTTTTATGGAAAAGATCTCTTTAGAATAACCCAAATATATAGTTTGTATTGCCAGCAATCACAACAGACTTAAAATGAAGGGGCAATACCCCAAATTCCTTATTCTGGACTTTTCCTATCCCCATCTTGACCACAAACCTTCATGTCACCTTGAAATTATTAAAGCACTCAACGACTTTTGTCAAAGACAAGAAAGGCAGAGCACTTCCATCTTTGAAGTTATACTGCCTTTACCATTCAGAAAAAAAAAATCATCTTCTAAAGATTTTTTTTTCAGCACAGCAACGTAAAAAAAGAGTAAGTCTCTTTGTAGTGAAAAAAATACAGAAAGCTAATTAAATCTCAGGGGCATTTTTTTTGGTCGAATGCAGTTTTTCTCAGAAAGAAAAACAAGCATCAAGGCTACTCCCAAAGAAACTTCCCGACCTGCCACTGCCACTCACATGAAGTTGAGAGATGAAAATTCTGGGCTTGATTTGTTCTTGCTTTTCAAGAAAAAGAGGCTTAATATTCACTGGGGAGGGAGAGAAGAAGAAAAACACCTTGGCTGTTATTTTCAAGGGGCTGAAATACTTGTTCTCACCACGGAAGGTATTTATCTTTACTAAGATGGTTGCTAGGGAGCTAGCCAATTTGAGCGAATATTTTGGAATGTTTATAAAACTAAAGAGTGGCATCATTGGCAGCACACTTATTGGCAGAACGGAGCCAATTAGTCGCACTGCTAGAGAGACTGCACGCAGTCGATTTCACGGAGGGGCAAATGTATAATGATGCGTGCTGCCGGGGATTTTTTTAAACCACAGATAAAGTCTCAGATAAAGGTGGTGATGGCCGTTTTGCTACTTCAGGACATTTTGAGTGTTCAAGTTGGGGGTTACAAAAACACCTCAGAGAACATTTTTAGGCTATTTTGATGCATTTCCTACTCTTCTCCGGGATAAAATAAATGACAGGATCAGCTCTCCTTGAGGCTTGAGATTGGTTTCTGAAATAAGAAAAAGCATAGTGATGTGTCCTCATTTCATTCATTGTAACTGTGCAATTCAACCACAATCTCATTTTAATTGTCTTCCTCTCAAGTAGTCCTGGCTATCGTTTTAACAATGATCACCATCTACATTTATAGGGATAATAATAATTTAAAAAGCAGAGCAGAACCATCTACGTAGAGGATCCAACTAATAAGCAAAACAAAACAAACAAAAGCTTTCCATGATATGAAAAAATACGGTTCATTGATTCCCATCCCATTTCCTCTATGATCAGAAAAAAAGATATAATTATGAAATATCTGATTAGTGATTAGAGAGCCCAGCTGGACTCTCTGGGAACCAGACTCTGAGGAGATACAGTGTAGGGGTCTCTCTAGCACTGGGATTATCTGTGGAAGAGTGGGGAAGACAGCAGGCTTGGACTGAGGAAAACCTGGGGCTACCATGCAATTTCCTTGAAGGCTGCAGGCAACTGCACATGGAGCTCGGAAGTGTGGACAACCCCTCAGAGTGGTTCTCAGTGGGGCAATGATATCAGGCTTTCATACTCTGCAGTAAACCAGCCATGGATAGTGGCAGCCCAGCCTGGGCGTAACCTTGGCAAAGTGGCTTTCTTTAGTGGACATCATCTCAGAGATGGGCCAAGAGTCACGGTCTTCTGTCCATGGGACTCTCCGCCACTGGGAGAAGGAGTTCATCATTCCTGGAGGGAGTCCTGGGCAGCACGACACAACAAAGCACCTTCACACTAACACAGAGTACTCATTTTTCATGAAAGCAATGGGTTGCATGAAGCAGCACAGGGAGCCCACTACTTGCTCATAACATACTCTATGTTGAACACTGCAAGAGATACAGTGCAAAGGAAATCCAACCAGCACTGGACATTTTGTTGAAGACATAAATGTATTCAGGGGGCACCATCAAAGTACAAGGCAGAATACTACAAAGTGAAAACGGAGGGAAAGAGACTTGGTGCCACAGGGATACGGAGGACATGGTGACAAATATTAATGAAATCAACAGGAATGAGGGCCGGGATGTGGGTTGCATCTTTGAAAGCAAAGTTAGGATAAAGCAGGCAGGTGGGCGGCATAGGACTATTGGTGCAGAAAAGAGAGGGCTGTGCACACCATGGGCAAAGAAAGCAGAAATAGAGTCATCTGCAGGGGCAGATAGGAAGGGTGTTGGCCTTGCAGCGAAGGGAGGCAAATCGGAATAGACAAAGGGGGGTCAGATGACAGAATGCCTTGAATGGCAGAAACCGGGCATCATTCAAAATAAAATGCAGAGCTGTATGCCTTGGTATGGGTGGCATGCAATAAAAGTGGGGCTTTTAAAAATTAACCTGGTGGAGGGATAGGGAATAAATTGCGGAAGATGTGCCTATAAGTCACCGCCTTCTTGACTAAGTTGCCAAGATAGGGAAGATGGAATTTCTGAAGTTCTGTGCCACATAAAAAGAAACTAGGATTCAAAGAAGCGATGAAATGCAACTTTTCCAAAGTCACAGAGCAAAGAAGTAATGGAGCTGGGGCTCAAACCCACATCTGCCTCCAAGCTGCCTCCTTCGCCCCTGGGCCACGCTGTCCGGATATCAGAAAATCTACCTGCAAGCTGTTTTTTTTTTTTTCCCCCAACAGTGCTCAGAAAGTAAGAAAATGAAAATTGGCACTGTTTTGGAGCACAATATCGTTTCTAGCTTTTAACACTATTTGGGGAATTAAATTTTGTATCTGTGACACATTTTTATCGTTAAAAAAAGATAGAACACTCATCTTTCCTCTAAGAACACTTTCTGAAACATTTTTATGTCACTAATTAATGGATTCAATAAATATTTAATGACTGCCTATTCTTTGCCAGGGACTATTCTTACTGTAGCAGAGAAAGCCGAAAATAAGACGGTCCTATTGTTATGACACTTGTATTCTCCTTGAGAAAGACAAGTAATAAACATAAATACAAAAACCAATAAAAAACATAAACACACAAATACAATAATTTCATATATTATGTATATTAGGGAAAAGTGTACAGGGTGATTTTATTAATAGTTACGGGGCCAGAGTATGTAGTGATAAGGTAATTTGGGGCCTCAATGTAGATAGTACATTGATAAATGATAAAAAGTATGTGTAGTGCTTTATTTTTTTAAATGCTCTAATACTTACTATCTGTGTAATCTTAATCTGTCCGTGACTCAGTTTACTCATCTAATTTATAGATTTGTTGCTGTCTTTAAATGAGTAAATACCTAAAAATTCAAAAGTGTACAGAGAAGAGCTCAATAAATGTTTTTTTTAACACTTTAATTGATTTTAGAGAGAGAGGGAAAAAGAGAAATATCATTTTGTTGTTCCACTTATTTATGCATTCTTTGGTTAATTCTTGTATGTGCCCTGACTGGAGATTGAACCCGTAACCTTGGACAGTATGAGGATGAGGCTCCAACCAACTGAGCTACCCTGCCAGGGTAATAAATGTTAATTCATTATTAAATACTATTACTATTCCTAAGAACGATGAAGAATAGTCCCTAAAGGTAAAATTTCCCTCTTGAGATTATTCTTCATAACTGGGATGCAATTGGCCTTTCCCTTAACCACTAACTACTTATTAAACAGCCACTGTCTGCTAGGTGTTAGCTTCCTTAAAGTGACTATAATTCAGAAATTACTAAATGAAATTCCCTGAGTTTGTTTTGTTTCTGTGCAAACCCCCCACACTGGTTTATCGGCCTGCAGGAGAAGCAGAAAGATAGCTTCGGGGGCTCTGCCAGTTGGGCCCAGCCCAGACTTCAAAGAATGTTATGAATGTGTAAAATTGCCTTTGGCAAATACTATTTACAGACCCTCAGGCACAGTTATGCTGAAATGATAAGAAATGTCACTGCAGCCTACTGCACTGAATAATAAACATTTCCTGCTTTCAGTAGCAACTAGCCACTTACCAAGCACCTGGAATGCCTTACAATCACAACACAGGTAGAAAGCAAGGGCTTCTATTTTCTTCTCATTGATATGCTGCAACTCCTCCTATTAATTAAGTCAGTAGGATAGCCAGGAGTAGAACTTAGTGAGATTATCTATATTATGCACTTGAAATATAGTTTATCCATTTTAATTAAATAAGTTCTAAATATAACCACTTTTAATTCTTCTATACCCTGGAACCAATTAAAGATGAAATTAGTTAATGTTTCTCTGTGACATCATTAAAAATTGTTCATACAAAAACGCAAAGATCTCTACAGTCTGCTGCATGTTTACTTGGATCCCTCTGTGATGTTGATGAGTAAAGGATTAAAACTTTGCATGAATAGGAACCTCTGGGCAAAAATCATCTTTTTCCTGAATTTCTCTCTGTGTCTACTCATCTCCATTCGTCTCATCTTGGCATGTTCCAGACACTGGTCACTGCTCTGGAAGCACATTAAATGTCATCTTCCTGGCTGTACTGTTTCAGGGACTCCACGTTAGGGTGACCTGAAGATGCACCTAGCACATAGTTAAGGGTCTTTCCAAGTGCTCGGAAGGCCCTTAGTGGCTGGAAACTACTAGTGCAAGAGATGTCTAGGCTAATATCTAGGTCAATATATGTCTTTTCATGGAGAAAATAGAGGCTCAAAGAAAAAGGCTAAAATAAAAGTCACAGAAGCTGACATTTATTAAGCAGTCTATTGAGATGATCTTACTTTTTCCTCAAGATGACTCTATTTTTCTCATCCATACATAGCAGAAGAAACCGAGATTCAGATCCTATGCTCTGGACCACCATGCTTGGCTGATCAGCTGGATCATCCTTTCATTGCCGAGTCCATCACAATGGCCAGGTGTGCCGAATACACATTTTGACAAAGAAGATATATGATGGCCAATGGGTTCAAGAAGTGGTACACAACATCACTAGTCATTAGGGAAATGCAAATCAAAACCCCACTGAGATACCACCTGATGTCTGTTAGAATGATCATCATCAAAAAGACAAGAGATAACAAATGCTAAAGAGGAAGTGGAGGAAAGGGAACCTTTGTGCACTGTTGTTGAAATTGCACATTGGGGCAGGAACTGTGAAAAACAGTGTGGAGGAGCCTCAGAAAATTAAACATAAAACAATCATATGATCCAGTATTTCCATTTCTGGGACTATATTTAAAAGAAATGAAAACACTAGCTCGAAAAGATATCTGCAACATTTTTCACAGTAATGTTCACTGCAGCACTATTTACAATACGCAAGACATGGCAACAACCTAAGTGTCCATCGATGAGTGAATGAACAAGAAAGAAATAGCTACAATGTAATATTTTCAACCATAAAAATGGAGGAAATCCTGCCATTCGTGACAAGATGGGTGGGCCTTGAATGCACTATGGTCAGTGAAGCAAGTCAGACAGAGAAGGAAAAATACCTGTATCATTAAAATTGCATGTGGAATCAAAAAAACCAATTAAAAAAGAAAAAGACAAATGAAACTCATAGAAAAGAGTTCAGATTTGTGGTGGCCACGGGTGGGGGGCAACGTGGGGGAGGGTTGGAGGGAACTGAAGGAAGGAGGTCAAGAGCCTGGCTTCCAGGTGTAAGAAACAAGCACTAGGTACGTTACGTGAAACACGATGACCACAGTACCAGCACTGTGTGAGATGTATGAAAGTCGTTTTAAGAGTCAAGCTCTCATTGCAAAACTTCCCTCATTTTCTTCTTTTCCATTTCTTCTACTGCATCTGTATGAGATTATGAATGTTATCTAAACTTATTGTAACAATTATTTCAAAACATGTGTAAATCAAATGTTTATGCTGTACATTTGAACCTCATAGAATGATGTATGTCAAGTACATCTCAATAAAACTGGAGGAAAAAGCATGGCAATGTCTAGAGATACAGCATTTTCTTCAAGTCTATTTTTAACCCAACAAAATTCAGCAAAATGATAAAAAACACATTATTTTAAATTACGAAGTCATCTTTCTAATCAAGAAGAGCTTCATAAAAACATGGAGATGATGACAAATCAGATGTAATATGATTGAGTATTTACTGTCTGTCAGGTCATGTGCTAGATGCTAAGTCACAGACAGAAGAAACAGGCAAAGCCTATTCCTTTACAGCTAGTGTTGCTGGTGGAAATTGGGTTCTTCCACAGGCTTGCAAGCAAAGTGTTCCAGGGACCCACACACAGGAGATTGTGGGGTGGCAAAATTTATTTGGGAAGACTGTTTCTGGGTTTCGAATTTACCCCATCTCCCTCTGTCCTGCCATGGAAAAATTCCAACCATGAATTCAACAAGGCCAAAACAGAGGCTGGTTTCCAGAGTTTCTGTTCCATATTAAAGTTTAGTCCTTTGGAGCCGACACAGTCTGCTGCAGGCCCACACTGCCACTAGACCCACATGGTTGTGTGTGTTCCTGAGCAAGAGAGAGAAGACATGAACAAACGAGGTGAGTGTAGGTCAGAGAGAGGGAGAGAGCACACTTCTTTGTTTCCCTGGGATTCTATATCTCAGACTTGGGACAGACCAGAAGTTTTTTGTCAAAATAACCAATCAACTTCCCAAGCTTTTGCAGGCCTCTGATGGGTCCACCCCCTAGTCAAAATGACAAGGTCAAGCATCTCTGCCTGCACCATTTTTCTTTCTGTTGTGTAAGTCCTTACCTCTCCTTTCTTTGTCCTGCTCCTTTCCCCAGTGATCTGCAGGTAACTGACTGGTGGTTCCTGGGGGCGGGGGTGGGGGCGGGGGTGAAGCTGTAGCTTCTTGATTAAACAGACAGGCTCATACCCAGTTATGAAGCTCAATGTCTGACTCCCTTTGCTTCCTTTCATGTTAATAGCTACTCAACTATCTATGCAATGCTAGGAGAAGCAAAAAAGCAGAACTATATAAAAAGTGGGATAATTTTTAAGAAGATTCAATTAAGAACAATTACTTTTCCCCAATTCCTTTTATGGCCTAGTCTGTATAGTTGTATACTGCCACTTCTACGTTATTCTGTTTGTCAAGAGCATCCTCTCTGCATTACCTTATCTGATGCTATCTATCTACCTAATTATTATTTTCACCTAAAGAGGTAGGGATGAAGTTTGAAGAGTTTAATTTGTTGCCCAAAGTTATCTGCACTACATGGTAATAAAGCATTCAAAATCAGTACTCTGATTTCAAAGTTATATTCGTTTGGACATGATATTTTATCCAAGTTTGAGTAAAAACGACTTCATTTCTCTTGCGCCTCAATCATTAATTCTATCCTTCTTAACTTATTAGGTCCTAAACAACAAAATAATTTTTTTTTAAATCCTGATACTTGCAAGCAAGACAAAGATTGAAATAAAAGGTGTGTTTTCTCTTCCTACTTCTATGATGGATTAAGATTTACTTGAAAGAAAGCATAGCATAGTCACTGAAAGCGTGGACTGTGGTGTCACATGAAGCCTCTTTCTTTCTTTCTTTTTTTAAAAAATGTATTTATTTATTTATTAATGGACAGAGGGGAAGGGAGAAAGGAAGAGAGAGAAACATCAATGTGTAGTTTCCTCTTGCACACCCCCTGCTGGGGACCTGGCCTGCAACCCAGGCATGTGCCCTGACCGGGACTCAAACCAGTGACCCTGTTGTTCTCAGGCTGGCACTCAGTCCACTGAGCCACACCAGCCAGGGCTGAAGCCTCTTTCTTACCATCACTCAGCTATGTGTGTCTTTGGACATAGTACTGACATTCCCAAGGCTTCTGTTTTCATGTGTGTCAAATGAGCATATGAGTAACATATACCTCACAGGGTTGAGGTGAGAACTAAATGAAAGTATTAACACAAAGCACCAGCCCACTAACACGTGTTCAATACACATCAGCTCCCTGACACGTCAGCTAGCTCACTACTGCTGGCCATCAGCTCTTACAGTCAAACAATAAAACTTTTCCAGTATTGATGGTTCCTACCTACTTACCCTGCCAAAGTGCCAAGGACAGGAACTGTGCTCTAATGGGATTCTAAAAATTACCCTCACCTGTAATGTACTGCAGTGAAAACCGCAACCCACTCCCAGGAGCAATGCTGAGGATGTGGCAAGATTAAAAGAAGAGAACAATCAACAGCAGGGAAGTTAATATAAAATCAAGGAAATTATTAAGAAGCTGAACAACATCATTAAGAATCACCTGAGGCTTCTATAAATATGTAAGTTGTGTAGGAGTTGAAATAATACAGAAGGGAAGCACGATAAAAATGCGTTTGAGTCTACAGGCACAGCCGGCCCACGTCTCTGCGGGTTGTATAACTCAAAGTACTTTCTTCGATGAGGGCGACTCACGGCGGTGAATCAAATATTAGATAACATCAAGGACTGGTTTTCAGTGGGTGCTAAAACACAATTTATATTTATTCCCATGCTAAAATGTAGTAGCTGAGCCATTAAAACAACACGCTGGCCCACTTTGAAAAAATAAAGACCCTATAAAAGTAACTCAGACTTTGTATCAAGCGTTTATACTTTTCTCCAGCCACCAGATGGGATTTATGGTGTAATAAGAATCTTATATTATTGCCAATACCGAGAGGAGTTACAATTTGAACTATCCTGGTAGGGTAATGAGTCCAAAAACTTATCTGAGGCATACGCTGGTGTTACAGTGATGGAAACCAAGTTAGCTAAGGCAGGAACTCAAGAGAGCCTTCAAGTCTAAGTTTCAGCTCCTGATTTTATCTGTGAAAATCTATGAGACACCTCGTTGACAGGTCTATGCCAAGTTAGCCCTCCACTCTGCAACTTGGAGCTGTATTCTCTTACTCACTCGGAGCTGTGTCTAGAGAGTCACATGTTGGCTGTGACTTATAGAACAGGCAGATGGTTAGCTAGGAAAAACTAAGTGGCGTGAACTTACATGGAGAAGAGTGTTAATGCTGGGAAAATATTGCTATGTTTGAGAGTGCCTGGAGTGTGGCATGTGGAAGGGAGAGTGGTAACAAGCACATTTTAAAAGGAGCTGGAGACAAAGTCACAGTGAGGCATGTTAAAGAGTCTACACGCAATCAAGAGACATTGATTGGTTGTGGCCAAAGGAGTGATTGAATCTGTACCATGATTTCTAAGCACTTTGGCTTCTACATGGGGAGTGATCCAGATGGGGGAAGAGAGGGTGGCCAACTCTGTAGCTACACAAGCTATGATGGTGCTATGAACCACGGGGATAAGAGTGGAGATGGAGAAAAGTGGACAGGCACAGATCATTTTGGGAGGTAGAATCAAGAAACTTTTGCTGATAAATGAGACAAAGGTGCTTATAAAGGGGAAATCATCGAGATTTTCAAAGTTCCTTGCTTGGGTGATAATAAAGAACTTTTCCTGGAATGGATAAAGTACCAGAAGAGGAGATCAACAGTTCAATGGGAGTCGCTAACCAACAGGGATAGTTTCAGTTGTGCAACATGAGTAAGTTCTAGAATCTAGATCTCTGGTCTACAGCATTGTGCCTGTGGGTAGCAATGCTGTGTTGTGTGCTTAAAATTTTGTTAAGAGGATAAACCTCATGTCAAGTGTTCTTACCACAATAAAATTTAAAAACAAGGAAGAAAAAAAGGTAGAAAGAGAAAGGTCATGGTTTAACATGTTAATTTGACGTGCCCATGAGACACATCCAAAGGGAGATTTCTAACAGGCCATTAGGTATACGAGTTTGCAGATTGGAAGAGGCCTCGCACTGCTGTCCTAGTCACATAGGTGGGTTGGATTGTTGCAAAGCCGTTCTTTGTAGGTTTCTGTGCATAATTGTTTCCCTGGATCCGAGGAATGCTAAGGCCATTTCTGTTAGAGTACCATTGCTCAAAGTTCAAATGACTATGTGATTTCTGAAGTGAAAGGATTTTGATAAGCGCTCTCTGTTAAGCTGTTCATGCTGCTTTGCAAAAGCAGTACAGATCAAGTTTTGCCAAAGTAAACCATGGAGGTGGGCTGTTGGTGGATTCTGAGCATTAGAAAGTTGTGCTGTTCCTAACACTTGTGAAGGTATCATTATCTTGGCCAAAGGTCTACCCATTGAGTTTTCTGAGCCCAAAATAAATTCCCGTTTGTAACGTGGATACAAGAGAACGAATAAAACTAGAATAATGCTGACATTATGAGAACGACATGCCTTCCGTTTCTATAGGCCCGAAGGGGAATGAGCTGAGCTCAGTTTTTGAGAGCCACGCTAATTAGATGGCAGGGTCTAAAGAGACTGGCTAAATCGTGACCCCACCTAAACTGCTTATCTTCAAACACAGAGTATCGGCATAATGATTCGTGAAATGAAGCCATTTCTGATCAAATTGGGGTTTTTTTCCGTAGCCCGCCCCCCCGGCCCCTACCTAGTGCAAGAAAAACTTCTTCCCGAGCTTCAGCTCAAGGAGGTGAGGCCCTGCCAATATTACAATGTAAAACTCTACAGCAATTGATTGCAACTGTTACCACAGCACAAAAAGGCTTTGCTGAGCAAAGGGATTTATGGATTTGGCCCTATTTTGTTGTTTGTTGCCTTCGTTTACTGCAGAGACATGTTCCTCTCTGCTTTTCAAGATAGAGTGGATGAAACTGATGTGGAAATGGTTTTAGTAATGCATCAGGTAAGGAAAAATTTCTCTATAGGGCCCTTCTAAAAATAGCATTCAATCCTTTTCCTATGTAACAGTAAGATTTTTTCTTTGAAAAATTTTAGAAATATAGAAATTAAGAGAAAGTAAAAATTATTCAAATTCATACAACATAATGTTAAACATAATCCTTTTACAGTTTTATAAAGTTCTCTTTCTAAGTCTATCCTTAGGTATTTTTAATAAAATTAGAATCAGATTTTTGTATGTTTTTCCATGTTCTTTAAAATACTTCAAAAATATTATTTTTAATGTTTGCAAAATAATCAGATACATATATAATGACTTATCAATCATTGTATTACAATAGAATATTTAGGGTGTTTACTCTTCAAAAGTGAGTTTATGCACTATTTATTCTAGAATTTTTGTTTCAAAATTTCTATTAAGAATAATAAGAGAAAAAACAGAATCTCTGACTTTTAGGATTATATCAGTATGCTGGTGATATAAATGTGCACACTGGAGTGTTTTATATATCAAAAAAGTCAGTAGATTTAAAGAGAGTGGCCTCATTCATATCCTTCACCTTGGACTATCACTTGGCTGGGTAAAGCAAACTCTCTATAGCACATTTTCCATAAAATGATTACCTATTGGTAGGTCCACATACACTTCATAAACATTTTAGTTCTTTGTTTTATAGGGTTTTTGTATTGCAACTGATGACAGCAAAGAACACACATATATATCTTGTAAAACTGAAGTTTTATTTTTCCTCACAATTGTCCCTTTGCATCAATTCATAAAAGTCCCTTCTTTATCTATTTTCATGTTATGTGAGAATACAGGATCAAGGAGTTTATTATTCCTAAAGATGGTAACTTTTGATCCTAATCCCAGTGGAGCTGGGAGTGGAGCTAGCTCAGTGAAGGGTCACTATACGAACCAACAAAATGTCTCCACAGTTCATAGTCTTGAACGTCTCATCCTTATACCTCACCTAAACCCCCCTGTAAATTCCTACCTCCTCTCACTTCCTTCCTTTTCACATTCTGGTTTCTGACACATACACAAGGAAAACTCCTTTCTTCTATCTGTTAGAATATTCTAGAATTAGTCTGCAATTCAGTACCATGCTCAGGAGTTGAGAAATAAAAATATAGATATTCATTTTTCTGTGGTCATTTAATGTGTGCAATGCATATAAACTTACAGATGTAATATAATGATAAACAAATAGCAATGTAAACATCTATAACTTTTTCTCCCTTTCCTTTTGCCAACTGAAGATAATTCTGCTTTTGTCTTTCTAAGAAGATTTCTAGGGTTGTTTTTTTTTTTTTTTTTGTACCATGGTTTACGAGGTTTTATAATGTGAAAGGAGGAAAATAACAGAAGCAAAATATAAAGATAAAGATTCAAATCCAAATATATAGACAGCTGAAGGAAAGAGATATAAAAGAATAGAGTCCTTTTTAGCATTAAGAGAATTAGTGATGGTAATTAAACGTGAAGAGAAGAAAATCTGTGGGAGCCTAACAACTGACGTTCACAGAAATGGGGAGAGAAAATGTTTGAGAATATACTTTAAAAACAGGGTTTTTCAAATTCAGCCTTCTCGACATTTTGGACTAGATAATACTTTGTTGTAGGTGCTACTGTGCACTGATGCTCAGAAGAAGCCAGGGTCTCTCTCTTCCTAATAGATGCCGGCAGCTGCCCTTCGGTTGTGACAAACAAAACCGTCTACAGTCATTGCCAAGTGTTCTCTGAAGGGCCAAAAGTTTCCCAGTTCAGAAACACTGCTTAAGAATTCTTCTCCTCTTCTCCTTACTCAGGATCTCACCCCACCCAGCCATCTGCCTTTTGCCATTTTCCGCAGACACCAAGTAAACACTAGATTTGTTTTACCTACAGTTTTTTATGCATCCATTCTTTCTTTGGATCAGCTCTACACTAAGACTAGGCTTCGTTGGATGCCAGTTGTATTTAGTCTGGATTTTCAAATTGGCTAGCTGATACGTAACATGCATTGTTATGTTATTGACTTAGCAACAGTTGAATAAGAGAGGATACAAAGAGGGCTGTGGGACTGAAGATGAGGAGATGTTGGTTTTAGTTCTGCATTTAGCAATGATTAGGAGAAAGTAGTTGTGTTTATGGGGTTTGACATCATTAAAATGGGGTGGTAACCAAGTTCCTTTCAGATTTGATATTCAGTGATTTAATTGTGCTACAGCTCTTTTACAAACACCCTAATGCAAACAAACAATTTTCACAGTGTTGCAAATGTGATGTCAGGAAATTTCTAGGTAGTAAAAAAAATGTCTATGGTAGGAAAGTCGAGAGTTAAGGGAACTCTGGTGCAAAGAACATCAAGTGGAGAGAGCTCTAGCAAGCTCTTTCATTTTAAAAGCTGTAATCGATGGACCCTACTTTTACCTCCATTCTTATTCGTTGTCCACTCAGCCTCCTGTGCACTCCTTTTGTTATATCGACATACCTCCAATTTGACCAGGAGTCTCAAAATTGAATAGGATTCACTCAGTCAGTTTTCTGGTGGGGGAACTCACATTTTTGTAAAAGAAACGTGTTATGTGTATTGGCATTGGGGAATTGCACCGGTGTTAGAGAGAGAGAAAAGGGGATGAATGCCCGTTTCTCTTCTTCACTTGTCACCAAATGATGGCAGCAGATTTGACAACTAGGCCAAACATTTCAAGAGCATTTTAAAACCTTTTTTGTTATTCAAGAATTTGGGGCAAGAATCCCTGTGGACTTAACACTATCAGGAAGAAGAAAAACGGACTGAAGTCACGGGGGCGGGATGTTGGGGAACGTCATCGTAAAATCCAAGACCCATACTTTACTTAGACTGTTTGAGTTGTCTGTCAAGAGAAAGCGTTGAATCTGGATGTGATTCTAATTCTTGTTTGGTATTCCAATTACTACTGCAACTGAAAAAAAAAGGCCTGAAAAACTCAAACTTGTTTTTATAGTTTCAGGACCATGAAAGATAGAAAAATCTTTCAATATTGTCTTATAAGTTAATCAATGATAAAATTAAAGCCATTTATTTTTTTCATAACTTTAGTTTTACAGTTTTCCCCCTCTATATCTAAAATGTAAAAGAATACATATTTTGTAGTTTTTTCAAAAGTACTCTTGATCTGGGGAATAATATATATATTTTTTATATTGGAGCATTAGTGAGTCAGAGCTGTGTAATCATTCAAGGAACAGCACAGGATTAGCAAGATATGAATTCCGCAAAGGATTAAGCAGAAAGCAATCATTTGCCAGAGTTGAATAAATCCTGAATCTTTCTGCAGGTTAGAAACTATTTGATTAGCTCATTTAAAAAAATTATTTTTAGTCATTGCTGATGTTTCCCATGTAGAAGCATTAACATTTGGTTGCAAGCTGGAGCCTTCTTAGGAATTCTATTTTGTTTATCCTTTTAATCAAGTGCCTAGTATTCTACCTATCAAATATTTCTTGTTGAAAAGGTTTGGGTACAAAGGCGAATGATCTAAATCTCAATGAAAAGACTATCTAAAAGGTGAATATTCAAGGTAAACAGCATAAGATGAAAAAATGGTAAGCAAAATGCTGATTTCTTTTCCAAAGCAGACACAATTCATTTACTTTTATAATTAGGAAAGAATTTTGAACTTATTGTAAATAATTCATTACAAAACAACAAAATCAGAAATATGAAAATGGCATGTATTCATTACACAGAAATGGTTATGCTTAACAAGTTAGTGCGTGTAAACACACACAAGTAAATATTAATTTAAAAAAATAAAACAAGGGTCCCAATATGCATTCTTGGTTGTTACCTGCCTTTTTAACCAAATAATTTTCACAAACACCTTTCTGTATTTATATAGATGTATATAATGGTTCTCTTTTAAATCAGAGGATTTTTTCATTTAATAGACAAATAGAATATTGCATAGGGATTAAGAGCATGAGTTTTGGAGTCAGATAAACCCGGATTTGGAAAGTACTCTTGTCTTGACATGTAGTTTACTCCCTCCACGTCATAGTTTCTTCTAATGTTTTAACCGAAGAGAAAGAAAATGGAGATAATGGCTAGTACGTAGGTTATTGATTGTGAGAAAGAAATGATACCAACGAGTGCCTTGAATATCAATAGTATGCACAGCTCAGCACTCTGTTTGGGTTCAGCAAATGTTAGGTATTATCACTGTCATCATTGATTTAGCCAATCTTCTACAGCTTAATGTTTGGATTGTTTTCTATATTCTCTATTCTCTCTAAAACTTTGAAGAATCCTGTGAAACCAAACTTATGTAACTGCTTGATTACTTTGGTAGGATAAATCCCTTTAAGTAAGTTTCAAAGGTACGAGGTTTGTCTGTTTTTTTATAATTTTGACTTCTCTGGCCAAAAAGCGCCATACCAGAAAGGTGTGCCAATCTGAAGTCTTATCAGCAGGGTATAGAAGTGCAAGGCTTCTTTTACCCCTCTTGAACAGTTGAGATCGTAATGTTATCTTTAGCTGTGCGGGTGAGGAAAATCTTCAAACCATGCAAAAAACTGTTCTAAGCCACTAAGTCACCTGAGATTGCCTTAAAAAATCATAATGTACCTTTTAAAACACTTGAAAACAATGGAAGTCATGCTCCTTGCTAAATAATTTTCAGAGAAATAGACATTTTATATTCCCCCCAAATAATCATTCCTACCAATTGATCAAGCAATTTTTAGCTCTATTTTTAAATTTAATAGAGTAACTCTAATGTTTAGGAAATGTTATCTTTTTTAAGGGTCTATGAACATTGCGGTAACACTGGGCCTGCATCAGAGAGAGCACAGACTTTAGAGTCAGATGAAACAGGGCTCTGGTTCTCCTCTGTCCTGTGCGTATCGGTTGCACATGCTCTAACAGCACAATTAAACCTCTTGATACTTCACTTACTCATTTCCACACGGGGGAGATTACACACTAATGAACTTGTCTTCACACTCCCATTCACAATTCCCATTGCTCCTCTCTCTCCTGTTAGCAGAATGCCTGATTCTTTGGGAAACTGCTCCTCCTCTTCCACTTAACATACCTTCACTGGTCAGTCCATTTCAGCCCTCTTCTAACCCCTTGTTATAGAATTGCTCTTGTGATATAGATTTGACTAATCTTAGTGTCCACATTCTAAGCAACAAAGAGTGGTTCAAGGATGGTCATGTGACCAAGCCAGCCTAACCAGAATCCTCTAAGTTATGCAAACGATTTAAGCCAAGTTGCCTGTCCCATGTTATAGTGCATGGAATAATGCTACAACTTGAGAGCAAGAGGGGAGAAAGGTAGAGGGAGATAGAAAGTGTTTAAAATTCACCTTCCTTAAGGACTGTAATGATCCTGGAATTCTCAGCTACAAGAGAACCTCAATTCTCATACACACTTAACGTGGTTTGCATTATGACTGTGTCATGGTAACAGAGAGTCCTAAGACAAAAATCTATCCCTCAAGGGGTTGTGTGTCTTGGCTGAGATTTAGTATATAAAGTGCCCAGCAAGACCTTCTAAATGTTAGACTCTCTTTTTCTTGTTTGAAGCACTCATTCCTTCCAATTACTGATCAAGCTCCTGGAGAAAGTGGGCAACTTGTCTTGTAAAGTCCAGAACCCTTCACTCTATGAGCAGACTGTCAGCAGATCTGGGAAGGCTTCAAGATGAAGAGGCTACTCAGTGAGCAGGGGTTCCTTCTTTCACTGTGACTCCTCTTAACCTCAAGAAGATAATCATCTCAGCTTTCTCTCCAACCACAATCGCTCTCAAAAAAGTACTCTAATCAGACACAGGGTCCATAAAACATCTTCTCTCCCAGAATCCGGACAGGCCTAGTTCTCACTTCCATACAAAGAAAACTGAACTCGGTGCTGTTTCTAGCTCTTTCTGAAGAGCTAGATGTCTTAGAGGACTCCGGTGGGTTGACTCAACTTGGTAAACCAATTCAGCCCTTGTTTTCCCTTTGCTAGCCCTTAATTAATGTGTATTTAGCAACTAAAGCATCACTACTTGACTGTTACAGTTATTGTCCAAAGAAAAGGCTGGACTCGAATGATTATACAGATATTCATTTTGGAAAACAAAAGAGCAACAGTAACGACAATTTGAAACCAAAGAAAAGAAATGTAGAAAACCTTGCTTAACCTCCATGGATTCCAACTGTAATATGAGAGAATTAGAAAATGATCCCTCTGGCTCTAACATTTAATGATGTTATGATTTATAAAATAACAAACATTTTGGGACCTCCAACCTCCTGCATCATTAGGCAGTTGGTATGTGTTTTATTATTTAGACATCAGACAAGATATTCTTACAAAAAAACCCACATTTTCAAGTATTCTTAAGGCAACTGTAGATTCACGTAGGAGGGAAACGAGGTGTGGTCAAGAGCCTTAGGTTGTAATTTACTGTATGACTTTGGACAATCACTTCTTTCTCTGGGACTTTGTTTCCTCATCTGCAGCCTGATTGTTTGGATGGAAATGATGGTTTCCAATATATTTTTACCAAAGAACACGTGCGCAGATGAATGTGAAACACGGCCCTGGCCTCTCCAGCCTGTAGAGGTCTTCTGTGTCGCCTGGCATGCAAGGCGCCCTTCCTGCATCTTCAAAGCCAGCGTTGCATCGCTCTCCCATGGTTGCATCCCTATCTTACTCTCTTCTACCTCTCACCTCCCCCTCTCAGGACATTATGATTACACAGGACCCACTCCTACAATTTTAGGACCGCCCTATTTTAAAGTCAAGTGACTCACACCTTGATCCCATCTGCGATCTCAATTCTTTTATGCTATGCATATAACTATACTCACAGACTCACCAGTTAGGATGTGGACATTTTGGGGGGCCCATTATTCTGCCTGTTCTAATTATCTAGTGCTTGTTTGTTAAGGTTAGGAACCATGTTTTACTGTAATTATCAAGACCGACCCAGAACACATGCCATGTTTTCGGGAGAATTACATAATTTATTATTCACATCAGGACTATTTTTGTGTGTGAGTGAAAGAGGCACTCTTAGCAATTCCTCTGAGACAACAGACATAATTGTTATAAACCAGGCAAAGTAAGACACCTGGTGACACTCCCTAGTACATATTCCACAAATTTGCTGAATTTGACATTTTATAGATGCTTTATAGACATTTTTTTTAATGTTCAGGCATATGGTAAGTGGTTTGGAAATCCAAAACATACAGTCAAGTTGGGTGGAAGGATTCCTGCATGCAATACCATGAGCTAAACTTTCAGATATACTTTATAAAGCACGGTTTAGAGTAGACAGAATATTGGTGAAGGCTGGTGCTCAGTGGAGGTCACGTGGAGGAGATGGGAGCCTGAAAATAAGATGATCATACTACAGAAAGTTAAATACGAATGCTCAAAGTTTTCTGTGAATTAAATTTCTTGTAGACTTCTTTGCCTATATTAACTTACAAGACTGACATTGTTTTGTGTCCTACTTTTTTACTTAAAATATAAGCAAGTTTTCATTTTCCATTATTACTTTCATAAGTATTATTAGAAGTAATATTGATGAGACTTCTGAAATTTGCCAAGCCTAAACAATACTGTCATGAAAACACCTGAACTACAGTTCTTTCTCTATTTTAGACCATGGATACACTATTAATTCAACCCTAGGAGAGGAAAGATTAATGCACTTAAGGTAAAACAAAAGGCAAGAGCCAGGAGAAGGCAAAGACTTTGCAGGTGAGACCAAATGCCGGTTTGGTCACAGCTGATTCACGGCCCCCCAAAGATGTCCACGTCCTAATTAATCCCCAGGTCCCACAATGTTACCTTACATGGCATAAGAAGCTCTGCAGGTGTGATTAAGTTAAGGATCCTGATATGGAAAGAGGGACATGGGTTATCTGGGTAGGGTCGGAATAATCACAAGCTTATACAAGGTAGGCAGGAGGCAGAGTTAGAGAAAGTGGTGTGGAGACTGGAGCAGTCAGTTAATATGTGACAATACTAGGCAGCTGGCTTTCAAGATGGAACAAAGCACCACGAGCCTTGGAACGCACATGGCCTCCAGAAGCTGGCAGAGGCAACGGAACTGATTCTGCCCGAGAGCCTCAGAAAGAACCAACCCTGCTGACACCTTTAGCCCAAAGAGACTGGTTTTGGACTTAAGACCTTCAGAACTTTAAAATGAATGTGTGGTGTTTCGAGCTACTTAGTTTGTGGTCATTTGTCTTAGCAGCAACAGGAAACTAATACAAGGCAACATGCGGTCGCAGGGTTAGGAATGAGGGTGGCATGATGCAGAGCTAGAAGCAGCTCAGCCTCTCTGAGCAATGCGTTCACTTCGGGGCAGTGAACACACAGCAAGTGAAGATGGGGCGGGGGCAGGAGGTAGAGGAAAGGGCCTCAGCAACAGCCTGCTGGGTTTAAGTCCAACATACGCTGTAAACTCGAGGAACTTACTCTGTAATTTTGTAAAATAGGAAGAATGCAACTAGCTTTCTGGGCTTCTCTGAAAATGAGGCAGATTATCATAATGATTAAAAGCATGAGCTCTGGAGCTATTGTGTGCTAAACTCAAGTCCTTTGTTCAACTGTCAGTTACTGATGATATGGATTTAACTATGTTACCTACCTTTGTAATGTTATTTCTATGTTTCCAAAGTTGGTTTAGTAATAATGCCTCCCTTGCACGGTTGATAAGATTAAATGTATATAGTGCAATATAATATATGCAAAGCAATATATAAATATGTATATTGAGTTGCTTCTTAATATATGCCAAGTCTCCCCCCTTGGGAGTGTGCAGAAGTGTTCATTCATTCATTCATGTGTTATTCAGTGGATTTCCACCCTGGAGCAGAACATTTTGAAAGTATTCAGCCTGCAGCAGAACATAAAAGACAAGCACCCTGCCCTTGGGGAGCATATTTTCTGGTTCCCTTTCCTTCACTGAAAATGAATTGAATTTTCAGTATTTCTCAAAGAGCTCACTTTCCAGGGAAGTCACTGCCTCAGCCTGAAGTGTGAAGGTTTTCTAAGAAAAATTCTAATTGTCATTTGGGGGCAGTCACACAATAACAAGCCACCCTCTTAGGCTGCAGAAGAGCCACCAACCCCCGTTAGTATGGCTGCGCACCTCCACCTGGCACCAGGTTGATGACATATTAGAGAAAATGACTTCTGAGACTTTCTCAGGGCTGATGTAATCACGGAAACACTTCCTCTGCTTGTGACCGGGGGTTCATGGCACTTGCCTAAAAAACTGGATAAGGAGCCCTTTTTGGTGTGACAGCTGGAGAAGCATGGAGAGACTTCGTTTCACTCCCCCGAGGACTGCAGAGGTAGTGGAGGTGCTGGCGGAAGAGATCACACTGCTGTAAGGAATGCAGGCTCGACTAGTACAGGGTGTAATGAACGTAAGCCTCAATTCAACGAACTATTATAAAATGTACCCTCCATCTCCACGATGAGCTTAGTTGACTAAAATAATCTCTGGCATCGTGTTGTCCTCTCTTGGCTTTCCCCTACCGTGAATCCACCCACGACTGCACCATCGCAAACCTCGTCCCCTAAGGGAAGGTCCATAATGAGAGTGAAGGGTTTGATTATTTGCTTTTAATCGCTCTGCCTCCCAAATCCTACTTAATGCAGCAGAGATTCTATATTGAAGAACATGCCAGAATTATTGAAGGATCAATCACAATTGGCAATTAATCATAATCACAGCCACTAATCCTAGCAGCAATTACCAATTGATTAATTAGGACAGCTCTTCAAATGTCAGTAGAAATTTAATACCATATTAGATTCAGCCCAATAGCCATAAACTTCTACAATTACTTTCCAGCTTAGCATTATTTATGTCATCTTTCTTTCTATTATTAGTTGTTATATTTACTTATTCATCATTTCATTCGAACAGGCCGAACTCTTTTACTGTTTTTTTTTTATGTTGGGAATCTATTAAAATATGGTTAAGTCATGGCATTAAATAAACCCAGTGTCTGTGCCAAGCACATATTTGCAAATTTAGGATATCTATTTGCATTGATTTTTCAGGCCAAGAATTATTTTTTTCCCCAAAAAATAGCATGTGAGCACCTTCTGCATATTGAAAGCTAGAAAATGTTACTACATTGAATTTATCTGTACAAACCAACATCTTACTTATTTACCGGCTATTGCAGGCTTGGCACAAGAAATTTTATGCAACTTTTTTTGAATGATAAGTATCAGGACAATAGTAACCAGACCACCTAAAATAAACACTAATCCTAATATTGGTGAAAACACACCTTGAGGGAATTAGGAGAGATCAAATATAAACAGAACAGGAGATCTGTTTAAGAAATTCAGCATATGTTCACTTATTTGTTTTAAGACTGTGGATCACATTGAGCCAAAACAAATCACTACCAAAATCACACTTTCATCCGACAAATGGATTATGAATTTACTCTACGCAAAATAACATGCTAGGTACTGAAGGAGGAGTAAAGGTGAGTAAAATTTACTTTCTTACCTTGGGCTTATAGTCCAATGAGGGAGATGGGACATGGACCTTTGTATAGGGACCAAAGTCATTGTTTCTCAGCCTTTGGCTCAGATCAAGGGTAGAACCAAAGTAAACTGTGCAGATGAATGTGAAGACTGGAATTTGAAGAAGCAAAAACATTTTAAAAGCCATTTGCCCAGGATTTTTTCATGGGACTCCTGCCTCTTCAAATTATTTGCAGAATCAAAGATAACATTTTCATTATCTGCATTCTGAATTGTTTTTATTCAAAGATTAATTCTCCTCTTCCAAATCCCTGTGTTAAAATCCCTCAAATTTATGAACATTAATTTGTCAGGAACTTGATTTTGCATTCCAAGCCCAGGAAATTTCTTAACCCCTGATTGTAGTAAGTGCTAGGAAAAAGTAATGCTACTTCATCAGAGGCATGGAAACCAGGAATAGCTAACCTGATACACTCAACATATTAAATTGGTAGCAGTACATTGAAATAAATAATGAGCAAGATTTTAGGTGCATACGTTTTATTCTACTATTCAGATTCTGAAAATTAGGAGACATACCCTGTGTGACTCATAATGTCTGGGCATGTACCACATGCCCATTGATGAAAGCATGGTCTACACGAGTAACTAATGGTTTCTCAGTTCCCACTCCATTTACAGCCAGGCATTGCCGTGCTGTGCAAAATAATGTTCGCTCACATTCAAAGACATTGATTCAAACTATGGAATGAGGAGCTGATGAAAAGGTAATAGACATTTAGGAAGGATGCATTACAGTGGAAATTTTGATAGCATTGTGTATTACAACCATATTAACAGCAAATTCCCTTAGCATGGATAATAGCATCTTACAATGAACGCCCAAGGAATTAGGCACTATTAGCCTTGTTCTCCAAAGCACCATCTGCCTCTTAAGAGGTGAATTCTGAAAAATGGACTATAAGCCTAGTACGTCTTTAGATATTTCGGAGCTGTCAACGCACTTTGAGTTTTATCATTAGAGCCTCCAGTTTGCTAAGCCACGCAAATTCCAGTGCTCCTGGGAGCAGGGTAATAGGAGTTGTACATTGTGTAAGTGCTGCTGATTCAACTCCCATTTCCCTTGACACAACTCAAGGCAATGTCTGTTCAGTGAAACAATCTTCCAAGAAGAAAAGGAGAAGCGGATGTTTAAAAACATCATCCGTTGAACGGATGAGATGTCACGGTCTCCTGGCAAGTGAACACTTCAGTGGCATAGTACTTTGATTTGCAACACTTGTAAAACAGCTATTCCTCGAGCAGAGTTAATTACGGGGAGTAAGCAGTTTGGAGGGATTAATTTATATTGCAATGCTTTGGTTGGCATAAAAGAGAAGAAGGCTGTCGGAAGTAACATTTCTCTCCCCTTTCCCAAATTCGCTGTTGCAAATTCCACAGCCAGGGTTCCATTAGGATATTAACTGAAGATAAAGTCAAGCAATGATCTGGATAGACCTTGGCTGGCCTGAACAAGTCTGTCCTGATAACTATGACACAAGCCTCTAAGTTGGCTAGATGGCAGCTAGAGGTATGGTGAGATGGTTCTAGTGGTCGTGCCAATGTTTTATGTATCCCAAGGGTCATGGATAACCACTGTGAGCATCACCTATACGTTGAGAGGCTTTGTGCATATTATTTTCACGTTGCAATAACCTGGAACAATTCACAACACCCTTTTATAGCATGTCTATCAATGGCATTAATGATGATAGTTATGGTGACAGCATAGCAAGGGCAGAGGAGGAAAATTTTCCCAAAAGCAAGTGAGGATAGAGATTTTATCATGGGAGCCCTTGTAACAAAACACTTGCTTAGGTATTTTCCTTTCCCAGTAGACAATGCATAATCCCTACAGGGTAGAGACAGAAACATTCTTTTCTCTTTATCCCAATATATTAAATATTTTCCCTGTTTTGCTGAGGGAGGGAGTTGGATTATAATTCCTCTTTTATAAGGAGTCCCTTTGATGTACAGAAAAGTGTCCTGCTCATATCTTATAAGCAGCAAACAGAAGAAAAACTCTTGATAAAGTTCAGACTTCTGTCCATGACTGTGAGATCTCTGTCTCCATCTGCCCACCTAGCGACTACCTCTCCTTGGCCAAACTCGACTGTGAGACGGAGAGCATGGAGTCCAGGTAAAGCAGTGTTTGTGGACCAGGCTCTCTCACCCTGCCTGGGGCACCAAACAGAGCATAGAAGGGGGAAGAATGAGTGGGTGGGAAAACGGATTTGAAAACAAAACTGGACTATAAGACAGTGTTTATAAGTAGTGAGATGCTATACCTATACTAGTTTACTGTTGTTAATGGTATTAATATCATTATAGCAATAAGTCAAAGTTTTAGTAACTCATGATGTTTTACATGCCAACTACAAATTGGAAAAGTGTCAGGTCATATCAACTGCCAGAGTAAATCAGAGTCCCATGATTTAGGGAGGTCGATGTCCTGCTGGACAGGGCCGATGCAGCCACCAGGAAAAAGCGTACATGACTCCTTTTACTTCTGTACCTTTGCAATAACCATTCGACCCCTGGTACTTCCCATCTTTCTGCTTCCATTGTTTGGCTCTATTCATTCATAAATAATTTGTGAATTTACAGTAGACTGCTACTTAGTTAGCTGTCATACCAAGTTTCTAATAGGTTCCTGGAGAGTAAAGAAGCAATGGCTTATCATTGACAGTGCATCACCACAGACACTGAGGAGAGAGCCTACTTTTTAATTAAGGTTGACTCAAGAGTCTTGATTTTCCTTTCCATCCTTTCTTTGTAAGAGATGACTCTGGGCTTGTAGAATTTTCCTCTGCTGTTGGGCGATTTATTGGGCCTCCAGTGGAAGGGACACACGTACCCCACCCTACTGGTGTTGGACTTGATCTATGTGACTTTGCCAATGAGATGTGATTGGATATAACACAGGCATGCCTGAATACAAGCTTTAAGAGCCATGAAGAACTTAAAACCCAGCCATCTTGTATTTTCCCTCCACCACAAAAACTTCATATTCCAAATAGGGGCTGCTTCTTCAGCCTGAATCTTAGAAATAAAGACAAGTCATGCAGCAGAAACAGCCGCAGCTGGCCTAGAACCCCCACAGGTAACACGGATGAGAAAGAGACTATTTCTTTTCTAAGCCAATGAGACTTGGAAATTGTTACTGCCGCATAACTAAGCAAAACCTGACTAATATAATCACAAATCACACTTAAATAATTAATAGTTATTAAATAACATTGCTGAGAGATATTTTTTAACTTTCATTGGAGTTATTACCAAATCTTTAAATCATTTTTCCCTCCTGTTACTCTATAGCTTTTAATCTACTCTGCAATAACTGGACTTCTTCCTCAGCCATCTTCTATCTACAGAACCGAGAAATGCTTGCCCTCTCAGTATTTTATAAATCTTATGTGTCTCTAAATTATCTCACTGATCTGCTTTATTTGCCTTTGTCATAGAGCTGTAGGTGTGGCTCTATTGGAGAAATTCATAAAATCTTCTATATCTACCTAGTTACATATTTGTTATGTTCACGCAAACTATACTATCGGACAAATTTTGAATTATGGAAAAAATATCCCAGTTTCTCTTTATTTACCAAAATTGACTCTCAGAAATAACTCTAAGGCAAAACTACTATATAGTTAGTGTGCATTTTCTCAGATATGTGGTTTTTTTCCTCCCATAGTTCAGTTCTTTATTCTTTTAGCTTGTCATCAAATTTTTATTTACTTTAGAAAACAAATTTACCTTTTCTAAAATTAAATTTCAGCTTTTAATTTTATTTTAATTAGTGGACCTAAGGTTCAGAGACCTGAATTAATTATATTTGTCAGTTTACAGCAAACTATCAGCTTTACTCCTTGCAAAGTTTCCTTCTTGGCTTGTTCTGTTCTATTTTTATCTGTTTTCTTGATATATACTCCTCTCCCTACCCACAAGCATTTATTATAATGTGCTTAATATATGTAATTTTCAAATATAAATTATTATTTTATACATGTACATGTTTTTGGTTTGCATAAAATGCATTACACATTTCGTGTCTTAAAGATATATCCATCTTGGTTAATGCACATCTAATTTGAGGCTCACTGTTGTTAGTGGTACCTGATAGCTCATTTTCATCCCACTTTACTTAGCCATTTCCTTTATGAAGAAAACATAAGGTCCTACCATCAAAAGCAACACCAGGATCCCCTAGGCCTTGTATGTTTTACAGTATCTTTATTTTACTTCCACATTTAAATGATAATTTAGGTGATTATATAACTCGATGTTCAAATTTCTTAGTTCATTTCCTTTAACAGTTTGAAATTTTGACTTCATTGTCCTCTTGCAACTGTGCAGCTAGTGGTAAATATGATGTTAATCTAATTCTCGTTTCTGGATATTTAATCTCCTTCTTTTTCCTGGAGTTTTAAAAAATATTCCTTTCTTTTTGATGTTTTTAATTTTCACTTTAATTTACTTAGTTATAATCTCATTTGATGGTGTATTTTAAAGTTATGATACTTTTTGAAACTGTTCAAATGTGTAGTTTTCCTTTTTTAAATTCAGGAATATTCTCAGGTATTACTTCTTTAAGTAATACCTCTTCAGTTTGTCTTCTGTATTTCTACTTTTGGAGAAACAAAAGTTTGATACATCTATTCTTTACATTTTGAACATCATGAATGTTTTTGTACATTTTCGCTCTTTATCACTTCCTTATCTCTTTTAGTCATATTCGCTTTAAAACAATGTTATCTATGGAATGCTTGCACCTCCACCACCAACACCCAGGTGTTGAAGCCCTAGTCTCCAGTGTGACTCTGTTTGGTGATGGGACTTTTAAAAGGAAGGAATTAAATGAGGTAAGTAAGGGTGGGACCCTGATGTGATATGATAGGTGTCCTTTTAGGAGAGGACACCAAAGCTCTTTCTCCACAGGTGTACAAAGACGTGAGCGCATGGGAAGAAGGCAGCACTACATCCCAAGTAGAAGAATGTTACAAAAACCAACCCTGCCAACAGCTTGATCTTATACTTCCAGTCTCCAGAGGTGAGAAAGTAAATTTCTGTTTTTTAAGCTACCCAGTATGTGGTACCTTGTTATGGCAGCGAGAGCAGAAGAATACAAGTAAATGATTGGTTTTCATCCACATTTTGTTGTGACTGAAAATATTCAGGTGAGTAAATTATATGTTAGAAAAAATATACCTTATAATCTAATGTACTGTGCCCTATAGTAGGTAGGATACAAACATGACAGCAGAAGACAGCAGTACAGGTAAGGTAGTTTTGAAAGATTTACATATTTAATTTGTACCCTTATCTGTTTCAGTGAGATATTATGGTAATCCAGCCTAGAAAATGCTTTCTTCTTTTCTCCACCTACTCAATTTTTTAAATTTTTATTTATTTATTTTTATAGAGAGGGTAATGGAGGAAGAGAGGAAGAGAAACACCAATGGGAGAAACATAGACAGTTGCCTCTGGTAAGTTCTTTGACCAGGGACCAACCTGCAACCCAGGCATGTGCCCTGACCAAGAATCGAACTGATGACCTTTCACTTTGTGGGACATCATCCAGCCAACTGAACCATACCAGTCATGGCTTGACCTATTGAAATTTTATCTTTCAATAATCTTTCTAGGACTTCCATTTTCAAAAAGATTGTTCTAAGTACTCCACAACTTGATATGTGTAATTATTGTCTAATTGTTTTATGTGTTTATTTTGTCTTAATGTAATACCCATAAATCTTCAGATCATTCCAAATACCTGTTTATTTTTCCCAGTAACTGAATCAATCTTCATAATAAAACAGGCATTTAACATCTGATACTATATAGTAGTCTGATCACCATTAATGCTATACTATAAAGTATATCAAACTATGGATCATAATTTACCAGAATATAAGAATGTAAGTAGAAAACTATATACAATTATTTTGAGATACATATTGAGAGTATTGAGTTTTCACATGATTATTTTTACAACAAATATTCTTAATTACACTAGACTTGATGATCTGAGTCTAGGGATTTTATATCAATGATTTCAAACAAAGAGAGTCTGTACTAGCCTTAAAACACAGATTAGTTCTGTTGCCCTTGGAAATCCGGCTCTTCCATGGGACTGCAAGGAAAGCAATTCGAGGACCCACGCACGGGAGATTGTGATATGCCAAGGTTTATTTGGGTGGAAATCCATCCCTGAGTTTCCAATTTCCCATCTCCCTCCATCCAACCATGGAAAAAAGCCCAACCTTGTCCTCAGCAAGGCCAGAGCAAAGGCCAGTGTCCAGAGTTTCTGTTTTACATTAAGGCTTAATCTTTCGGATCCCACAGGGCATGCTGTAGGTCCTGGGAGCTGCTAGACCCACATGGTCACTTGCTACTGTGAGAGAGAGAATGCACTACTAACACAAGGGACAAGTGTGGGGCCCAGAAAGAAAGAGTGATAGAGATAGATTCTTTGTTTCCTGTGCTCACCTTGGGTTATACTAGTTTGAGATTGGGATGAACTAGGTGCTTTTTCCAAACAGCAAATGAACTTCCAAAGTTTTCACGGGTTTTTGATGGGTGGATCCCCCAGTTAGACTGATGGGCCTCTATGGTCAAGTGCCTCCCCCTGCACCTCCCAGCAATCAGACACACGAAGGAAGGAAGGGAGGAGTTAATCCCCTAGGAGGAGCAATGCTGTGATCCCCTGGGCCTGAAGCTTTAGCTTTCTGGTGAAGCACACAGGCTTGTGTTTCCCAGGTTATTAAACTCAACGTCTAACTCCTTTCCCCTCTTTCTTGTTAATAACTAGTTGACTACCTATAGTAACAGTTTGTCTACTCTTATGGGTAACTATAATTACTTTTCAACAAATTTTACCATAAATATCAATGTTTTGGAATTACATAAACCAAGACTAAGTAGTGATTCCCAAAAATTCTCATAGATAAATTCATTTATTATGAAGTAATTTTTAAAAACTTGACATCAATGAAAGCATATCAGACAATCCATTACCCAAACTTTTGTGCCAAAGTACACATGTAAATCCCAACATGAAATTCCCTGGAGAGGAGTTTTATAGCTTTTTTAAGATGGTCCAAATGCTTTCTCACTCAATTAAAAGTGAAGAATTCCTCTTTCAGTGTTTTTACACAATTGCATTTCACCACAATTTGAGAAGTTCATGGAGGACATAATCTTGACACGTAAGTGTGGGAGAACTTTTGACTGACACAAAGGGTCAAATTGAAGTATAAGCTATATCTAAATTTGGTGATGTTAGCACACCTCTGATAAAGGGATAAAGTTAAAAATCTCTCTTTTGGCTCATTAAAATCTATCAATAAAACTTCGATATGTGCTCCATAAAAGTGACTACTACCACATACCCAGAGCGATACAACTGGCATTTAAAAATGGGTAACAGCAAAAAAATATATAATAATAATAATAATAAAAATAATAAAATAAAAATGGGTAATAGCTGTCATAACAGTACATCACAGACAGGTAGAGAATGCAATGGTAATCTGTGTAAAATGATACGGATGAGCTCTCTCTCCCTCCCCCATCCCTCCCTCTTCTTTTCTTTCTCTCCAGCTCCCTCCCACCCTGTGTCCTCCACCCCCATCCCCTAGGATTGCTTATCGCTCTCCTAGGTATTCTGGGAAGTTCAGAAAGGGTATTTTAAGTACATCTCTGTCACAAAGACTCTATTACTGGGATGAGAAATACATTTGAAGACTTCAGAGGTGAGCAGGCATTTTATTTTCATCTCTAAAATCCCAAATCACCAGTACTTGAACTTCTGTCACTGAGGTGGTCATGAGATACAAATGAAGAAAAAAAATTTTTTTCTCAACCCATCTTAGTTTCTTCAGCCAAGATTGCAAAAATTAGACCAGCAAAATACAGATTAACATGAGAAAGGCAGGTGTAAATTTATCAACATGTGTATTGTGCATATATAGGTAGGAGTACCCAGAAATAAGTAACCAAAAGGGTGGCTTGAACTTGGGTTTCTATAACATCTGAGGCTAAACAATAAGAACAAGAACAACGACAAAAGGGTCAGGGTTTCTGGCCAGGGGAGGCAAGTTGTGGGAAGGTGACCAGGAGAAAAAGGTAAACGATGATTGTTTAGTAAGGTTTTTTATGCAGATTTAAGTTAGCACTTTCTCCATTGATAAGAGTTATTAACAGCTCTCTTCATCCTCATATGAGAGAGGAACACATCTTTACAAGGGAAAATATCCTTTATAAATGCAAATGTTCTTTGCAGAAGAAAAACATGTGCCCTGTTTTTAGAGTTTTTTTCCTGGATCTATTGGTACTCAATGGCCTTTAACTCAAAAGAATCCCTACTCCAAACAGGCATATTTGTGGGTGGTATACTCTGGTACTCTTCACAATGTGAGTCAACACTTACATTCAATAAAAATGCCATAAAAGAATGTATCTGTGCTAATATTCTATGTCTAAATATTTTTATAGTTCAATTATTAATTCTAAGTAGTTCTTGCCATATACTTTTAACAAATTTCTACATGAGTAGGGCTCTTAACGCTGAGATGAAACAGCTCCTTATATTTAAAAAGATCAGTTTATAATCAAATTCATAAAACTCAGGATCACTATATGTGTACTGCATCAAAGGAAACTGAGCACAGATAAGTATTATTCTCTGATTTCTCTGGCTGTCATTGGTTAGTCTTTGTGGTTCTCTGTGGTGATTCAGGGGGTGTAGGAAACGCAATTTCAAAGAAGAGACATCAGGTTCTGTCAGTTGGAAACACAGTGCACCCTCAGCCAGACAGAATAGCAACAACAGCAAAAAATTGAAGGTAATGTAACAATCACTTGGGATTTCCTCTTCAAAGAGAAGCAAAATTTTTTAACAGAAAATTTTCAGGTGTAAAATGGATACTGTCTGGTTTCAAAATAACCCCCATAAAATACTAATTTTATAGTACATTCTGTTCAATTCCCCTCCCAAAGGCATTTGTTTGTAGCTTATCAGAAGCCTAAAGAAACACATTAGTGACTTGATGCAAACACTAATGTTACAATGTTTCCTTCACTTTTCCCCTTGGAAAGTCACATCTCCTTAGTTGTGTCTGTCAAACATGCACACCCACACACATGCACACACAAGCACACAACAAAGAAAAGCACGGCTGTCCCTGGTCCAAAGTCCATGGGCCTATGATTCCAAAGGCCAAAACATCAACATTTAGAGTAAGGAAAAGTTTATTAACCAAGGTGTCACCTGAGAAGATAGGGACCTAGTGGTTCCTCAAACTCATCTTAAGAAAGTGGAGTCCAGGCTTCTTTTCTGTCAAGGAAAGGGGAAGTGGGAGGGGCTCTTTTTGTAACACCAGCAGTAAGCAGATTCCTCTAATGGTTGGCATGTTTCTATGCAAGACCAAGCAGGAGCTGTGAGCCTGAAGGCCAGGGAAACAACACAGGCTTGAAGGAGATGAAGTCAGAGAGACGATGGAGCATTTCACTCTGTTACAGGACCAGCAAGTCATTCTTTTAAGTTTCTGCAGTTAATTAACAAGCTTATTCAGGACAAAGATGCAAAGGGTAGTGTTATGGGCTGAATTATGTCTCACCTCTCTCCCAGATTCATATGTGGGACTCTCAAATCCCAATACCTCAGAATTTAAATGCATTTGCAGAGAAGGTCTTTAAAGCAACCATGGAGTTAAAATGAGGCTGTTGGAGTCAGCCCTGATCCGAACAGACTCTATTGCCATTCCTTTCCAAAAAGGAAATTTGGACACAGAGATACACCGGGAATGCCCTCAGCAGAAAGACCATCTGTGAACTAAAGAGAGGGGGGCCTTAGAAGAAACCAAACCTTCCAATACCTCGTTCTTAGGCGTCTAGCCTCTTGAATTATTAGAAAATAAATTTTTGTTGTTGAAGCCACTCAGAATATTTTGTTATGGAAACTCTGGCAAACCGATATTGGCAAAAAAAAAAAAAAAAAAGGAAAGATAGAAAGAAAGAAAGAAAAGAAACAAAGAAAAAGAAAAATAGAAGGTGTTTGTATCAAGCATTCAAATTATTCTCTAAGGCACTGTGCTGTGTTCAGGTGAGAAGCAATCACCTTTGAAAGTGAAACTATTGTGTAGCTTAGAATAACACTATCGTGTTATAAATTTGGGGTGTTTATTTATCTGTTTATTGAATCATAAGTACTGTACATGAACTGTTTGTACATTTTTTCCTTTTTATTGAATTAATTGGGGTGGCATTGCTTAACGAAAGTATACAGGTTTCAGGTGCATGATTCTACAACACACCGTCTGTACACTGTATCGTGTGTTCATCACCCCAAATGAAGTCTCTGTCTTCCACCACTTACTTCCCTTCTCTACCGCCTTCTCTACCGCCCTCCATACCCCTGCACAGTTTTTTTCTAAGCCAGGCTATATCCTCTGTTGGAGTGTGTTGTGTAATTCTGCGGATAAGCTAACCAAATAAATAATGTATAAGCTGAGGACACACAAGCAATATAAGATAGGTAAAGTAAGAAGAATACACATATAGATCATTTATTTAATAATACAATTTTTCAATCAGTTATATCATAACAGGCACTCAAGTATTCATGGACTCATTTAATGGGCACAAAAATGCTGTGACCTGGGCATTAGTATTGCCATCTCTCAAATGATGTGAACAAAAACTCAGAGGTCAGAGAAATTGCTCAGGACCACACAGACAGTAAATGGCAAAGGGGATGTGAGCTGAGCTTAGTTTGGAAACAGAGCCCGTATGTTTGAATACCACGCTGTCTAGAGACTCAATCTTCAGATATTTCAAGTACCTATAAAGAAAAGTTTAGTATTTTAAAAGTTGCTCCTCAGAGCCTTAATGTAAAAAATGAAAGGCATTTATTAATTTGCTTACTTCATTCTGTCCTTCTTATGTATGTTTATTCCTAAATAATGTATCATGAAATGATGCTAAGAGCCGAAAAAGATGTGCAAGTTATTCTTGTACAGATCTCTTATTTTCGGTTGAGGAAATTGAAGTCCAGAAGTTACTGGCACCATCCAGGGCTATGGAGCCCATTCATGTAAGACACTGTTACGCCATTGCCAGTATGTGATCTGTTCATTACTACCGTACGCAGCTGGCAACAGAATGTTTAAAAAATAGTAATAATTCACTGCTTTCTTCACTGAGAAAGTTTTGCTATGAAAATTGTCAGTAGAACTAGAACATTCTGTTTAGTGGCTTCATTTACATTCAAAATAAGACTCTTACCTCTTTGTGGAGAATGAACAACCTCAAACAGGAAATATTGCAGAACCAACTATGAGCATTACTGGAAGACACACAACTGGAATCTCTAGTCCCTAACTTAGCTTCTTTTTTTCCTGCACTAGACAAAGAGGCAGAACGGCTGGAGTTCCTTGAGTTCAAATGATCGCCTTTTACCTTATTGGCTATGTAAGCCATGTAAATTAATTACATATTTTAAATAAAAAGTTTCCATCTCTGCAGTAAATGAGTAACACATACTTTACATATGGCCTTTCGGGAAAATTGGAGATCACTTATATAAAATGTGACATAGAGTAGGTATGAAATAAAGTAAATAATAATGTGTACATCCTATGGAGGAAAAATTTATTAGAGCACATATGAGGTCTGTCTGGAAAATGTCCAGCTGTTGTTAATATAACAAGAACAGCTTGTGCAACATGATGCAACCCGGCAGCCAAGGAGAGGGGACTGGAATGTGCATGTGTGAACAGTGACGACTTCACTGTACTAGTCAGTGGGGTGGTAGACACGCTTGAGTGAGCATGTGTACTGTTTGGCCATCACATTAAAAACAACTGAGTAGAGCAATGAGTCTGTATCAAATTTTGCGTTAGGCTTGAACATTCCACCATGGAAACTTTACGGATGACTCAGAAGGCACCAGCTGTGGGCAACTGGTGACTGACAGCTTCATCACCACAATGTGCCCACTCATGCATCATGTCTTATGCAGAGTTTTTTGGTGAAACATCAAATAACCCAAGTGACTCAGCCCCCCTACAGCCCAGATTTGGTACCTTGTGACTTCTGGCTTTCCCCAAAACTGAAATCACCTTTGAAAGGGATGAGATTTCAGACTGCCAGTGAGATTCAGGAAAATACAGTGGGGCAGCTGATGGTGATTGGGAGAACTGTGTGAGGTCCCAAGGTGCCTACTTTGAAGGGGACTGAGGCATCATTGTCCTATGTACAATGTTTCTTGTATCTTGTATCTTCTTCAATAAACGTCTCTATTTTTCATAGCACATGGATGAATACTTTTTGGACAGACCTTGTATATCTCTGAGTCAACATATGACAAAGATAATTTACTAATCAACACAATTTTTCCCAGAAGAGATAATGGAGTTGCTAAAGTACTTAGCCTTCCAAGAGTGGCCACAGCAGCAGTAGGACAGCCGCAGAAGCAGTGTGGGTGGGATTAACTGTTAAAGCTACCAGAACACAATGCATTCTCCCTCTTATAACTTACAAAAGCAGCAGTAATTCTGGTGAGAGTTTCATTCTCAGGAATAATAGAATAGGTCGGATCAACATACCCCTCTTCTATAGAAATATTTTAAAAAGAGAAAATGTAATACTATATATTTTTAATAAGACTGTTTTCCAACAGCGGATGACAAGACGAGATTGTGACACCTGAGAGTAAGAAGCAAACAGATGATATTTAAATTTGCTGCAGATTTTTGCCTGAAGCAATTTTTGGACAGTAACCCATTGATGGAGGTCGTAAGTAGAAAATGACAGTCTCACTGAGGTAAGAAGACAGAGGTAAGATTGCAAAAAAAAAAAAGAGGTAGCTGGAATTTATAGAAAAACTTTCCAGAAAAGGCAGAGCTATGCAGGAAACAAACTGTACAGGAGTCCCCCTGAGCTGTGACTGTGAAGCTCCATGAGGCTGGGCAAAGGATACTCAATGAAAAGCAAACCCAACAATTTTGAGAGTTTGCACTAAGCTTGGCGATATCTAACTTACAATGTGCCAAAAAAAATTTAAAAAAAGTCAGTCCTTGTTGAATACCAAGAGCATTCGGGAGAAAACCCAGAAGTGTCAAGCTGTAATGCCATGGCTAAACTATCTCTTAAGTAAAGACTTCACTAGAATGCCCTTAAAAACTTAAAAACAAGCCTGGAAAGGATTGAGCCAACAGGCAAGTAAGTTCCCTACCTGATGAAACAAAGCTCAACACTCTTTAGAACAGTAGTGTGAAACTGGACATCCGGCAATGTGATATACAGCGTCCGGCAGAAGTTAGGCCTGCCTGATCACAGTTGGTAGGGTAATAATATAGGTATAATAATTTATAGTTTTAATTTGAACACATCACCTAGAATGTCATATAGTGCATTTGAGTGTGATATTGTTATGTCACAGAATTATGTGCTTATGATTTTGTAATAACAGATTTTGTAATAAAAGGGGCGTTATTTGTGCCAGACCCTGTATGAGGATATCAGCATTCAATAAAATATGACTAAACCCATGGCTAGTATGGCCCAGGTAGCTGGAGCATC